>JBBBDQ010000178.1:3595000-3660000 GCA_037127315.1 Ascarosepion bandense
GCTGATTCTATTAACTGACGACTTCAGTTTTTTTAATGGATATTGCCTCGAGAAACTGTAATTTGCTTTTGCTGTTTTCTTGGTGTAGAATAGCTGTATTAACGATCATTATTTTTATATTGTGAATGTAGATAGCAATGTTGTAGTAGAAGTGGATAAATGATCGGCCAGATGTAATGTAAGACGTCTAGCCTATGACGTTGTTGTAAATCCAACATATATATTTATTCGCAATTTGTTTAATCTGACATTTTTAAAACATTTGCTTCCTAAATAGACAATTTAATATATATATATATATATATATATATATATATAGTGGCATGTTGATCAAATCCGAAAAGTGATCCTATTAATAATATTTGATAAAAATTCAATATGAAACTGATACATCCTGAGGTTTCAATGTAATTAAAATTATTTATATACAGAGCCAAATGTGTATATGTTTTTTACGTATTAAAACTCTAATATTACACATATCAAATGATCCTTTTAGCGAAAGAAATTGGCTTCATCAGCAATTTTTTCTTATAGAAAAACTAGAAAGGTTTTTGAAAATTTATAGACATCGGAAGAGGGAAAGATAAAAAGGATATTCGTAGCAATAAATAAACAAAACAAAAAAAGAAACTTAGAAAGAAAAAGAAGGAAAAAGGAAACATGGAAGAAAAGTGGTAGGGGTGTGAAGAAAAAAGGGGAAAAGTGTATTATAATGCAGGATTTCTGTTAGAATGCATGCACACCGAAATGGTGTTTCAGAGGGTAGAAAGAGAGAAGGAAGCGTTAAAAAACGTAGCGAATTGAATACATATATATATATCATCGACATACAAGCCTGTTTTGTAGTAAAACAGTCCATCAGGATAGCTAGACATCTACTTGCGTATGACCGGGCTCGAAACTGGACCGATTTGGTGTCAGTCAGAGTCCCTAACCCCTAAACATTAGGCGCATATCTTCAGAGAAGGCAAATTTTAGCATGTTATTTAAAAGCGGTGTATACACACGGCAGCCACACCAGCTGTATCGCCCGGCGTTGCTCGGGGGTTTTGTGCTTATGTTTAAATGGAAATGTTAGTGCTGATTCAAACAACTTCAGTATGATGTTGCCGTCAGGCTTAAGATAAAAAAATGCGAAGCAAGTATTGTTTTTTGTTGTATTTGTAAAACAGGATTCATGCTTGTTCAATTTTGCCAATAAACGGGAATAGTATATGTGCCATTGAAAAAAGGGGCAGGCGTTACTGGAGCCTGTAATGTGATGTGATGATATTGTTACTCTGAAGAAGTGGATACATTGTCACTGCAACGTCGGCGGAGCTGGCATTGTTTAGAAAACGTGAAAATATTATGGTAAGGTAAAATTTCCAAAAAATACCTGATTTTTGTTGGAAATACATATAAGCGTTTCTAAGAAATAAACGATCTCAAAAAGCAATATTTTCCATTAATTTTTGTCGCACCCTGTGGGGCAATTGAAATTTTATTTACGCATAACAAAATCCAGTTACTGATAGATCAAGACCTGAGACCTTAATCTACCAGTGACTTGATTTTGGTTGCGTTTGCGTGAAGCGTCTTGTAGAAATGCATAAAGTGCGAAAAGACCACCAGAAATTATGTTTGTCGTTAATTTCTGACGAGCGCTGTACATTGATTTGAACAATGCATGTGTACATCAAAAGTTCAGACGTTGATCTACAAGCTGTCCGATTTGGGTTGAATTCACATAAGCTGTTTTGGAGGAGAAAAATTTCGTAAATTCTAAGACTTTTGGTGATTGCTGCGGTACCATTTAAAATCTATTCGAAATTCTTTTGCGTACATCAAAAGTTTATATTTTGATCGACAAGTGACCCAACTTTCGTTTAATTCGTACAAAGAGTTTCAGATGAATAGGGTTCGTTAGAATGAAGACACACCGACACACACATATATCTCAGAAGTAGTACAAACTAATGGGTTGTCATTTCACTGTAGTGATTTACTTGATCATGAGTGCTCGATACCTTGTACAGCATTACATATGTTAATATTTTTTTACAATTTTATGATAAAAACATTGTTTACTGCAACACAAAGGCCATTGTGTTTCGGTACTAACTTATTAGCAACTCGTCAGGAAGTGAAATATATTTTCTGTTAGCAATTATCATATATAAAAACTTAAAAATGACAATATTTATCAAATCCAGGCATTTAAGGTGAGCTGATTTTTGGAGGCTTTGTCTCAGTGAACCAAAAAAAATCAGATTTTTTTTTAATCATCTCAACCCCAAGCAAGGCATTCCACTGCCACTATTGCGCATGGGGCTACATAGGGGAAGGTAAAGAGAAGGAGTGGTTAGACATAGGGAATGTCAGGAGGAAGGTGACAGATGAGTAAGGATACCGAGGATGAGGGTTGGGCAGATGGGAAATGTGTTTGATAGAATGGGAGCAGGTTAGTGTGTTAGGAGGTGTCTATTGACCTTACATTTAAACTCCTGGAGATTGTAGTCGTCGGGGAAGCAATCGTGTGGAAGAGAATTCCACAGTCGGGAAGTGCGAGGAAAGAAACTGTTGGAGTAGAAGTTACGGTTGCATTTTATCGGTTTCATTTTAAAAGGGTGGGATCTAGTTGCTAATCTATTATCTCGTTCAAATTCGTATTTAGGGGGCACCAGTGATCTAAGTTCATCGGAGTAGAAGCCGTGAAAGTATTTATAGAAGAGACATAGGGAAGCCACGTCGCGCCGGTGGGAGAGAGACTGCAGGCGGTCTGTCAAGTCGGTACCCATCACATTACAGACCCTCCTCTGAACCTTATCGAGAAGCCCGAGGAGAATAGCAGGGGCACCCGACCAGATATGGCAGCAGTATTCAATGCACGGGCGGATGGTAGATTTATATATGCACAGGATAGATTTAGACGAAAAAAACTTCCGGGCCCTACAAAGAGAACCTACTTTCATAGCAGCGGATTTAGCAATGGATTCGTTATAGTCATTCCATTTGAGGTCCGCTGAAAGTGTGAGACCAAGGAGACGTAGTGTTTTACTCTCTGGGAGGCAAGACTGGTCTATGCTAATGGGAGGTAGGTGAGATTGTCGATGATGGTTAATTAAGAGTAGCTTCGTTTTAGAAGCATTAAAATTTACTAGCCATTTCTTACCCCAGTCCAATATGGATTGGAGGTCTTTTTCAATCTCGGCTGCGAGGTTAGCTTTGACGCCTACACCAGATTTTTGTAGGAGGCGAGAGTAAACTTTTTTTTACTGAAATATAGAAAATGCTTGATTGCAAGTAGAAAGGGGGATAGAGAAAATGATTTAAATGATATTTTTGATGCCAGTGATGAAATAAATTGAATGTTATATATGTAGCAATCAGCAAGTCTGAAAAACATTGCATGTCATTGTGAAACTCTTAGAGGATTTTCCCTAAGTCATTATTCAACATAAAATGGTAGACAAGAAATAAAGAGAAGAAATTTTTTTAAAAAATAAACTTTGCGTCAAACATACGTTGTTGAATTAATGGTTGATCTATCCATTAAACCATAACAAATTAATAATCAGAAGAGAGGAGAATCAATCAATATATACTAGGAGATAGATTATAAATGTCTAGTTCATATGTTAATATTAGGAAAAATTAATTACTCTTTAGGGTATATTTTAGACGATGATGAAAAATGGAAGTAAGTCTGTTAGGTTTATTGTGTAAGTATAGTTTTGAGGAATTGATCATTTGAAACTTTTTGTAAATTTTGAAAATATATGGCTATTGTAAAGAATTACAAGTTCTGACTTTTTTTAATATCTTCCTTTTTACGGTAAGTTTTCATTGACATCTTTTAATTGCCATTATTATGTATCATATTCTCCAAGCCGTATTTTCACTTTTTTATGGTTACAAAACTTCAGATATTTTTTCCTAATGTTAAGTATTAGTTTCCTTTTCGTTTCTATTCTCTCCAAAGATCATCGTTGCGGTCATGTTCAGTTTATGGTATCCACAGCATCCTTCTGTAGAACCACATTTCGTTTGTTGCGAGTTTCTTTTTAATCTTTGACGGGATTGTCCAGCATCCAATACCATCTTGAGGAAAATAAATTACATAACAATCCAGTACTCTCTTATTTGTTTCTAGCAAAATTCGTTGTCTCTCAATACTTTACTCAGCTTCTGAAATGCATCCTTTTCCATGCCAATACGCCCCCGGATCTCAGTGTCGCAATTTTCGACTTCTGTTAGAAAGGAAGTAAACCCTTAATTTTAAACCACCGCTTCTTTGATGTCATACCACGTGAACAAGTCGACTCAAATGTAATCGCATGTATATCTTTGGATTTTGTCGGTAGGATCGTGGGTGAGGGCTTATAGTCTGGTCAACATACGGCTTCTATATCCGATCGTCCTGCCTGTAACCTGGAAGGGTCATTCTAGTTTCATTTAGAGAGGACTGAATTTTGATCAAACAAGGTGGTAAATTTATCTCGCGAGAAAAACAGATACGAGCACCCACTTCTGTGGTGCTTATGAAATTAATGTCCCTTAATAGTTTGTCTAGGTTTTCTAAGTTATCTTTCGTTACACAATGCGGGTTTTCATTTTTATTCATGATTTTCCTTTCTTAACAATGCCTGTATCATTAAGTTTCGGTATGTGTAAGATTATTACCTGAAATAGAGAAACCTTGTCTCGGGCTTACGGTGTCTATATTTTCTGTTTTTATACAGTTGATTATTAAGATTCTTATCATGTTGGAATATCAGTGCTTGTAAGCACAATGAATGTAAACAAATGGTGTCTTGTTTTTAATAGCGGCCTTTGAGATCTAATTATTGTAATCCTGGGTGTGCGTATGTTGTAAAGATAATGACACAGAATTAGAAGAAGGAAAGCCAAATTACGTTTCTAATCGGGTTCCTTACATTGCCTGATATACAAATACTCAATGGGAATAAAATTAATTGACCGCGTCTTCCCTCAGCTATTGGTTAAATAGAAGGAATTTTATTAGAAGCGTATAATTATGATTTCATTAACATCTCCAAATGTTTCTTATAATCTAAAATATTTTAAAGATTTAAATGAACAAAGATTGATAATACATAGAAAAATCAAACATTTTCATTATTTATAGTTATTCTTTTTAATTTTTACTGTATATTAAGATCTATTAATTTTTATCTCTGTTTCTTTCAATAGTCAAAATCTTATTAGCATAGGCAAGGACGTATTTTTTTTTTTTAATCATTTCACCCCGAGCAAGGCGGAAACGCCACTGATGTGCAGGGGGTTACATAAATGTAAGAAGATTAATTAGAAAAGAGTGAGGAGTACAAACTAGTTAGAAAGGAACAATAGAAAGCTGAGAAAGCAGGTGCGATGACAGATACATAGGTGGAGAGAAAGGGAAGGTTATACAGAGGAGAGGAGAGAGCTAGAGGCCAGTGGTTAGTAGATGAGTATTGACTTTGCATTTAAATTTCTGGAGGTTGTAGCTGTCAGGAAAGCAAGAATACGGGAGTGAGTTCCACAGACGGGAAGTGCGAGAGAGGAAGCTGCAGGAGTAGAATTGTCGTCTGCATTTGGCTAACCTGACTGTGAATAGGTGGGACCCAGTTGCCAGTCTGGTTGCACAGGTAAACACCTGTTGAGGAGGCATCAGTGACTTAAGCTCATCCGAGCAGAAGCCATGAAAGTATTTATAGAAGAGACAGAGGGAGGCCACATTTCGACGATGGGAAAGTGGCTGCAGTCGAGTCGCCAGATCAGTACCTATCACATTACAGACTCTCCTTTGGAGCTTGTCAAGAACACTACCAAAAGCTGTTTAGAATATTGACAGACAGAAAAATTTAGTTCGAAACAAAGATGAACATTCTGGACTGTTAGTTGTTATATATCTTTCTATAAAGCATCAAATGCTAAACAATCTCATAAATGAATGACTCAACATGTGATTCAACAAAAGGATGATGAGGTTACCATGAGTCTAAAATATGAGCAACGCCGAAGATTTTATGAGAAAGAAAACTAAAAGTAGTAACAGGAAGTTTTTGGAAAGGAGAAATAATGACATGGTAAGATTGATACCCACAGGGCACATAGAAGAAAGGAGAGAGGAAAACAGTGTGTGATGTACAGGATGTATTTAAGAAAATTGATGGAAGAGAGAAAATAATAGTACGGAAAAAATAACAGGACAAATACTATTAAGAACTACAACCGACGGGAAGTTGTTGAGGGCTATTGATCGCCTACGTCCTGAAAAATACGGTACATAAAAGAACCTCTTATATCCTACTTGCTTGTATCTCTTTGTTTGGAGTGAGACAGTTCAGTGCAATACGTGATACACGCTTTGGTCGATCATGTCTCGATCATGACTGACTGGGTACAATCTGTCCTGTTATTTGACTCATAACTAGAGGTAGAAGAGATGAATTATATTATCTAGTAGTAATTAGTGTAACACCATTTTATTAATTCATAACAATAGAAAACTGACCTCCTATTTATGCCCAGTAGCATAAACATTTAATCATGTTTTCAATTATTATATTCAGTCAGTCAATTAAGTGCCATACTTGATTCACGCTTAGACGATCATGTCTCAAAAGAGACCTGACTAACTTCGCCGAAGATTCTCCCGCAGTAGATTGCCATTGCGTTCTGCGGTAGGCTGGTTGCCAGCCAAGGTTATAGAACCCAGTCTGTCTTATTAACACCTTTCCCAAGGGTAATTATGCATAATGAATGCAAGGAATTAAACTGGAATTCGAAATGGTTGGGGTAAAATTATTAAAAATATTTGCTAATTTGTTTAGGAGGCCGTGTACTTTTCTTTCAGTGTACACCATGGAATCTATGTAAATTGTGTTAAGATTGAAACAAAGCGATCATACATTCTGATATTATTTCAAGGTCTCTTTGATTCAGCTAGTTGACTTGGTTTACCTTATTCTTAGTGTAACGTTTATGGCTAGCATTCGAATATCAGGTGAATGGAAGAAAATCTTAAACTCGTTTTCAAGTTGGAATGACGGTTGCGTTGTTTCGGTTGGAGAACGTTCGACAAACCGCTTCATTTTACTAGCATAAGCGACGTAAATAATTAAGAAAACGACCGCGGGGACCAGCTGTTTTGTTCAATGCCGAGAAACCAATTTCTTTCTCATTTGCTTATGATATTTTGATGTTTTGAAGAGGTAAAAAATGAAGATAAGAGCGACGAGGCAACGTTCATCAAGTAATTGTAAATGCCGCTAAACACGATATCTTTGTAATCAATTCTCGAAGAAGATGATCTTTCGTTCTTGAGATTACCTTGTGTCTTAATTGCCTATAGCTTTGCAGGTTGTCTCTTCAGATCAATTCTTAATTGTTCGCTGTCTCGATTATGAAGAGGAAAAACCAAACGGTCATTGCCAAATATTCATGCTTAGCTGGCCATTATATAATAGCCGGTTACTATTTGTTCCTGAGAAAACTAATTTTTTTACTATTCTTTTTTTAGAAACGCCTGCTTAACAAAGGTCCACCCGTAGTTTATATGGGTTTACATAATTGGAAATAATACTTGTCTGTATTTCCGAGATGAGGTATTATTTACAATATTTACATTATTTGGATTATTATCCTAATCATTGTTACCATTTGTACGACGTTTCGGCCGTTGTACGCTCCGACCATATTCAGATGCTCGCCAATTTCGACTGAACCGTTTATTAATCAGTTGGGTATATTATTCTCATCCATTGCATTGAGTTTCTATTGGTAGTAATGAGTTATCTCCCTCTAACCCTCCTAAATGATACATGGCCCAGTGGTTATAGAAGTTGCTTAGTTCCTGTGAGTTAACCATAAATCTGTGAGTTCAGTACGAGGCTATTTCACGTGTAAACAATTAACTTGGAAGGTTAGAGGGAGATAACTCATATCTAGCAAAAAGTGGCAGTATGAAATCATGAGAATGATATACCCAATTGATTGTAATAAAGGGTTCGGTTCGAAATACCTATCACTTGGAGAAGGCCGGAGCGTACAACGGCTAAAACGTCGTACAAATAGTAACGAAGTTGAGGACAGTTGTCCGAATAAAGTAAATAGTGGAAATAATATATCTAAACTCAAAATGAATTTTATCATTATTACATGTAAAATTATAAGCGACTTAATCAATAATACATAACTGCTAAAATCTGAGGAAGAAAATTAATCGATCGCCAGTAATAAATGCCATAAAAATTACAAAGAAGAAACTTCAGGGAATATTAATAAAATATCATACGAATTCAAAAGGGATATTTAAAAAGACTATCAAATGCGTTGGTTGTCCACAATATCAAGGTTGATCATAATTTTGACATAAAAGTAAAGACAATTCACTACAAAGGAAATATCTATATTGTGTATTGATTGCAAGCTTATCTACAGTGAATTTGCACCGTGTTTTTACAGCATTTCACCGTTCCTGATCAAACTTCTATTATAACAGTGTGGAATATCTACTATCAAGAATCTATCTACCAAGAATCCCTGGTTCGTTAGTATGTGAATTCATATATATTTTTTTTTTAATGATATCACCACAAGCAAAGCGGTAATGCCACTGAAGTGCAGGGGGCTACGTAAGAATGAAAATATTGGAAAAGAGAAAGCCGGAAACCACATCCTAAACAGGGAACAAGGGATGAGCCTCTTCACCTGTTCAATAGTCATGGGTAGAGTGTTAACCGTGCGATAGTTAAGTCTATCTGTTCCGATAGAAAAGAAAATGTTCAGAATAGTGAGTTAAGTAAGTTTTAACTTAAAGTCCAATCAAAGAAATAGAAAAAAGGACAGCAAAATAAAAAATAAAAAACTTAACATTAAGCATAAATAAATACACAATCATGACTTACTAAAATTTCAAAAAGTCTAACCAGCACCTATATACATGCTTGCTTACTGCCATTTGACAAAAGAAAGAAAAAATTATTTCATCTAATGGCCAGTAGAGGAATGGCTTTGTGGGTAGGTTGGAAATTCAACGAGCTAAAAAATAATTCACAGGAACAAGGAATTTAACAGGACTTATGCCCAATCAAAGAAATAGAAAAAAGGACAGCAAAATAAAAAATAAAAAAACTTAAAATTACTATCTTGCCATTTATCTACAAATGTTTGGTGTTCTTACACACGAGTACCACCTTGTAACCCCTTTAAACTATTTCTCTAGTAGTTTGGTCTTCATGTCAAGTTTGGTCTGTACTTGAATCAAAAGCTATATTTTTTTTAATCGATTCAACCCAAGCAAGGCGCTACTGCCACTAATGCGCATGGGGCTATACATAGTAAAATTTAGTCAGGAGGAGAGTGAAGAGAAAGACGATACCGTTACAGAAAGGGCAAGGAATTGATAGGAACACAGGAGAGAAGACATTTGCGAAGGTTGGGAGAAAGGAAAAGAACAAGATATACGGAGTGATATAGAAAGGACTGGAGTACTTAATCGTCATATCCAGTACGCTCGATATTGGACACAATAAGTGTTCAATATCGAATTGTATTTGTTCTTTGATCATACACTTGGAACAGCTTAGAGATTTTAGGGTGATATTTTTAAGCGTTTGGGCTGATGAAGATGCACAATGGTTATACCATTTTCGTAGATACTGCTTATTTTACACTACCTTCTTATATGTTAATGGTATAATATTTCCAGCCAAATCTTATATAGGTCTATTTGAGACTATTGTAACACCTTCAGGTGGAGAGATTGTGGTTTCCTCCCCTATTTTTGTTTTTTTAGTAACTGTTGTAGTGTTCTCCTAAATAGTCTCTGTTGGTTTATTCCACCTACTATAAGATTATTAAAAGAGGAGGCCTTGTGGAAACAGATCGATAGCGCATATTAGTTCAGAATATTACGATAATGAGTGCTAACAAAGTTTTCTATAAATGGGAAGAATCTTAAACTAAGAGAAATGTTATTTTGCAGAAGAATGTTAAGAATACCATGGACTGAAAATGTGAGCAACGATGAATTTTAGAGATAATACAAAGACCAATTGCACTTATATTTAATACTAGTAGTATAGCCCGGCGTTGCTCGGGTGTAATGAAAACTTTAAAACTAATCCATGGCCCTGGAGCTCAGACTCTTTGAACGTTGACACGAAAGACTAAAATGTAATAGTTGCTTCCAGTTAAATCGAAACCGTAAACTGAAAGAAAAATGAATGGATGTAAGTCAAATTTTGATTTCCTAGTATCTATATCAAATAAGTTTTTTCGTCGTATACTGAATTTTGAAGGCTAAGTAAGTCCTCTGAGTAAATGGTATCATGGCTAAGACTAAGAACTACAATTATACCTACTTAGAGCCAAACCCGAAGCAAAAAATAAAATAAAAGAGCTGAAAAAATATACACACATACAGGCAGATAAACAAACACAGAATCATCTTGCCTTTTCTATATATATATATTATCGATTTTCTGCACTATTGTAAGAACTGCAACCTTGAATCTTCTGAATATCGTTTCTTATGTCTTTTTCTATGAGTGTATCAAATTTGATTAAAATCGGACCACTCCTATTCTAACCCGATTTTTTCGATTATCGATTGTCGATATTTATCGGGGGTACCTCGACACAAAACCTAGCTAAGAACACTCGCAGATGCTGATAGTAGAACTGTGTAAATTTTCAAGAAAATATGTTCAGCCGTTTCGGAGTCTATAAGTAACGGACACGCAGACACACACACATATACACACACAGTCAAAGTTCTGTTTGTAAATAAGTTTAGATTTGAAAGAGGCAGTTGTGAATGTCTATAGAATATAATGATAAAGATATAGAGTATTTGACACTCACAGAACATATGGAAGACAAAAGGGAGAAAGAAATCAAGGCATAAACCATCTAACAAGTATGTCTATTTAGAGGGTAGAAAAAGGAGAAAAAAATTCCTAACAGTTAGACAGGAAAGAAAGTTATGGACAATGGTATTCACAACGTCTTGAAGACAAGAAGGAGAAGAAGAGAAATTAATGAGGGAGAAAGATAAGAAGAAGACAAAGAAGAAGAATCAATGTAGGAAAGGAATAGGGAGAGGAAAGCGAAGATGAATGAAAGGAGAAGGGGTATAAAAAGAGAAAGATGATAAAGAATAAAAGGATGAGGAGATCAGGAGAGTAAAAAAGAAGTAAAAAAGGGGTGGATAAGAAGAGGAAGAAAATGAAGAAAATGAGGAGGGGGATAATGAGTGGCGGGAGAATATGAAAGAAAGGAAGAGGAGATAAGGAGAGGAATAAGAGGAAAAATGACAGGAGGGGATATGATGGGATAAGGAGAGCAAGAAGAAGAAGAATAAAAGAATGAGAGAATAAGGAGGAGAAGATGAATGAAAGGAGGAGGGAGATAAGAAGAAGAAGAAGAAGAAGAAGAAGAAGAAGATGAAGAAGAGGGGATAAGGAGAAGAATATGAATGAATACAGAAGGGGGATAAAGAGGAGGAGTAAAAGGTGGTGGATTAACAGAGGTGGGGGATAAGGAGGAGAAAAAGATGAGCGAAAAGAGGAGGGGGGTTAAAGAAGAAAAAGAATAAGGAAAAACGTGACACAAAGTCGAATGTATGAAGCATTCACCGAGAATCGAACTTACTGCTAAATTGTAACGATTCTAGCAAGACACACTGGTTAACCATTAACTACGTCGAGGTGCTCAGAGGATTAAGAAGATAAGCAGTTGATGACTAGAATGTATCACTCAATCGTTTTCCTTCTCTGTTTATATATATATATATATATATATATATATATATATATATATATTCGCCGACTGACGCCATTTCGGTCGGGTTTCGATCCTGGATAAAAAATCAATTGGAGTCTAACCGTACTGATGAGTTGTGATACAGCGAAACAGATCTGTCTGCGGATGACAATATATATATATATATATATATATGTATATATGAGAGAAAATTTATAAAATTCAAAGATGTCGGATGTATATTTCGACATAGGAATATATATATATATATATATATAAAGAGAGAGAGAGAGAAAGAGAAAGACTGAGTGATAGATTCTACCGAGTGCCCATAGCTCAGAGGTAGAATCGCCGACTAACGCCAATTCGGTTTCAGTCCTGGGTTAAAAGCAATCGGATGGCTAACCGTACTGATCAGCTCTGACACAGCGAAACCGATCTTTCTGCGGATGACTATATATATATATATATATATATATATATATTATGTTTTAGAACATGTGCGTAATTTCTTCTATATATGTCCTCTTCTCTACAATCATATAGCTGTTTCAGTGTTTGGACTTCAAACACATCATCGGGAGAAATAAAGGTTTGGAATCATTCTCTGTTTATATTTGGTTCGTTGTTGTTGTACTGTACAACTTAACTGCACATAAGGAAATAAAAACGAGCAGGATAGGACTATATAGGGACTACGGACTGATGATAACTGATAAATCTACTGGAGGTAAAGTATGTAAAACCAAAAGATAAATCCATAGAGTTTTAAAATCCTTTGGCCTTAACGTAGTAATTAACCACAATGTCAAGCAAGTAGACTTCCTAGACATAACATTAGACCTAGTATCGGACACTTTCCCACCTTACATGAAAGACAACGCTAAACCAATATATATAAACCCCCACGCGAATCACCCACCATCCATTATTAAGCACACCCTATCATCAGTTGAACGTTGTATTAACACACACTCATCCAACAAAGAGATATTTGATAAGCACAAGGTAATTTATAATAGAATCCTCAATGAAAGCGGGTATAAATCATCAAAAATCAGTTTTGTGGAGAAACTGAAAAATCCAAAAAGCAGAAATCGAAGCAGGAAAATAATATGGTAAAACCCTCCATTCAACCAATCAGTTAATTTCAAGCTGAGACATAAATTTCTTAAATTAGTAGAGAAGCACTTTACCAAAAATAACCCTCTGAGCAAAACCTTTAATAAAAATACCATAAAATTAAGCTATAGCTGTTCCAATAATCTAGAAAAAATAAATAAAATGCATAACACTAAAATATTAAAAATACACAGCAAAAATAAATCCAACAATAATACAAGTCCGTCACATGATAACAACCTCTGTAACTGTAGAAACCCCAACCAATGCCACATTGCCAATAAATGTCTGACGAAATATCTGATATATGTGTGTTCGATTTCATCCTTAGCAAATCCTAAAGATGAAAAAATATATATTGGGAATACCATGAACGTATTTAAAAAGCGCTTTTACAATGACCTCTGATCCTTCAATAACAAAGAAAAAATAAACATGACATCTCTCTCCAAACACTTTTGGAAATTGAAAAACAAAAATAAAACACCTAAGATCAAATGGAAAATTCTCAAAAAAGCAAGAACAGCAAAATATATAAAAGAACCATGCTTTCTTTGCCTTCAAGAAAAAATAGAGATCCTTAAATATATAAATAGTAACAAGCTCTTAAATAAGAGACACGAAACCACTGTAAACTGCAAGCACATTAGGGACCTAACCCTACAATCATGCTAAGAAATACTGAGAGTTTGAGTAGATATTCTCATTATAAAAGATGAAAAATGCTATAGAAAATTCGATCCAATAAATCCTCAAAGGAAAGTCTATCACTAAAGCCTACACCAATAACCTTACTTAACACAATAACCTTACTTAAATACAAAAATATTCCGTACTAAGAAAAATCAAATATTAAACAAATGGCTCGCAAAATTGAAAAAGAATCAAAATTCATATATTCAAAATCAAGATTAAAAATATACTACTTCAGAATAATTATATCATACACAACAATAAACTGTAAGCACACGTAAGATCTAACCCTACAATCACACTAAAAAGTACTGGAAATTTGAATAGCGATTTTCTATTATTATAAAAGATAAAAAATGCTATAGAAAAAAATCGATGTAATAAATACTTAAAGCAAGATCTAATACCCACAAAAATATCTAAATAAATAAAATATATAAAAAATTAAAAGAAATAAATAGGATTCCAAACGATAATTTATAGAAAAAAGAATATTAAAAAAATTAAAAAAGAAAACCGACCCTCTAAACTTAAAATTAAGATTAAACATACAACTTTACACAAAAAACTGATAAAACTCAAATTTGCATTTACTTCCTAAAAATATAAATTTAGATTTCTTGAAATAACTTCGACTAAATACAAAAATACTCCAAACTTGAGTATAAAATATAAAAAAATATATATTTTAAAAAAAAACTCTATAAAATAAAAAAATATTCCATACCGAAAAATTCAAAATTGGAAAGAAAAAACATACCAATTCTATCACGTCTATCTAAGAAACTATCTAAGAAACCCCAAAGTGAAAACCTAGACACAGGATCAAAGTGAATACATGAATTAGGTCCACTAACTGGAGACATCAATCAATTAGACGATAGTCAAACATAAAAATGACAAATCAACACGCTGCCCTCTTAGAAACTCTAACCAAAAGATATACCCGACCGACCGCTAAAACGTACATTCCAACAGATAAAAAAATTAATCAACAATTTCACACTTAACAGTAACGTAACAGATTCTTCAAAAGTCTATAATGCTCAAAACGAGAAATACATTCACTTAATTACCAATAACCCCAACCAGCCCCCACAACAACAACGAACCAAATATAATCAGAGAATGATTCCAAACCTTTACTTCTCCCGATTATGTGTTTGAAGTCCAAACACTGAAACAGTCATAATATTGTAGAGAAGAGGACATATATAGAAGAAATTATGTCAGTCGGTCAGTTAAGTGCCATACGTGAAACACGCTTGGGCGATCATGTCTCGAAAGAGACATGACTGACAACGCATAAGATTATCCCGCAGTAGGTTGCCATTGCATTCTGAGGTAGACTGGTTGCCTGTCAAGGCTATGGAACCCAATCTGTCCTATTATTTAACCCATAACAGGGAAGGAAGAGACGGATTAATACCTTTCACAAGGATAATTGTGCGTAAGTGAATGCAATGAATTTGACTGGAATTCGAACTCGGCTTCCCGATTTCTTGTTCCGAGCCGATATCCACTGCACCACAGCGTACATCCGCAGAAATTATGTCAGTCAGTTTAGGTGCCATACGTGATACACGCTTGGGCGATCATGTCTCGAAAGAGACATGACTGACTGGGCAGAAGATTATCCCGCAGTAGGTTGCCATTGCTTTCTGCGGTAGACTGGTTGCCGACCAAGGCTATAGAACCCAATCTGTCCTGCTATTTAACCTGCTATTTAACTGGAAGGAAGAGACGGATTAATACCTTTCCCAAGGGTATTTACAGTGGATTCAGTTGGAATTCGAACTCGGTTCCCCGGTTTCTCGTTCCGAGCCGATATCCACTGTACCACAACGCACATCCGCATTATGTACATGTTCTAAAACATAATTTATAATAAATATTCACATCCCTGTACATCATATATCGAGCACTGTTTTAAATTAATGTTTTGGGCGGAAAAAAAAATTATTTTTTCTCTCGTCATTCTATATTCACTCGGATATATATATATATATATATATATATATAATTTTTTATCACATATGCTGTCAGCAGACTAGATATGATTAATAATTATTTTTTCTATTTATTTTCAGATATTATTTATTTTAGTAAGTTTCTATCGCTAAGTAAAAAGACGAAAATATACACTGGTTATATGATATTCTGCTGAAATGAACTGGCAGTCAGATGCTAGTAATTCTGTCAGAATAAGAAGGAAGTTCCTGTAATATAATATGGATCGCGAATAGTAATATTTTACAGGCGAACTATTTTCGAAGATTGCATTGTTTTTAATTTATTCCCCGAGTTCTGGAAATAGATTTCCCATTCCTTTTAAAGAAAGCGTCAAATTATTACCGTTATTAATGTTTTCGTTTGTTTTTTTAAGCAATTTGCAACTTATGCATATTGAACCAGCTCACTTCTCCTAATGTATTTTACTTTGAGCGCTTAAACGCACATCCTCATAGAAATCATAGAGCCAATGTTTATTTATTCTCTTAAACTGTAATGATTTAGAAGCTGTGTGTAAAGGCACAATTGTTGTCAGTGACACATTGTCGAAAATAGATTTTACTGTTCAAATAAACAGATGATTTGTGTTACAGTATCAACAAGATAGAAATATGTTCATGAAGAAAGTCGTATAAACACTACTTGAAAATCTATATATATAAAATTCAATCTGTGTGTCTGTGTGTAACTATTCCCTATGCACGCCTACATTTTTTAAGCTACGCCATTCAAACTTCCTAGGGACACATATCTACAGGGAAGCCAGGTCGATACATACTTTGTGAGTTTAAGTTCAGCAATTTTCTCTTTCGAGTTTTTTGGCCAATGGAGCCGATTGTTTACATTTGCTCCGTAAAACATCTAAGATCTAAGAAGGTTGCTAACTTACGTCACAAAAATCAAAACACACGTGTCAAACACGACTAAAATATTTTTTTAAATATAAACATGAGCCTTTTAATTTAATTTTTATTTCGACGTATTAAAACTTCAATTGGTCAACAAAAAATGTGAATATAGAATATATATTTTCACCTAGAACCGAGGCACAACTGATTGATGTCCACATTACACCCTCGCTTGTCTCTAAGATAATCTTAAAACTTGACCCTCACAAAGCGAGCGGTGGTGACGGAATCCCAACCATAGTCTTAAAGAAATGTGCCCCTGAACTCTCCTCTGTACTTTCTAAGCTCTACAACCTCTGCCTATCTGCTTCCTGCTTTCCTGCCTGTTGGAAATCTTCCTCTGTCGTTCCTATATTTAAAAATACTGGAGAGCCCTCTGATCCTGCAAATTACCGCCCTATCAGCCTTCTTCCGATCTTTGCCAAAGTGTTCGAAGCCATTATCAACACCGAGGTGGTTCAGCATCTGACAGCACACAGGCTCCTCTCGGACAAGCAATATGGTTTCCGCTTCACCAGGTCTACTGCTGATATGCTAACGACCATCACCGAGTACATATACCAGGCACGCGACAGGAATGGCGAAGCCCGAACCGTTGCACTGGATATACCTAAGGCGTTGTTTTCAAACAATAAATGATTTCCATCTACTTCTTTTTATTGGCGTCTTCTCCTACTACTAAATTGTTCTGAGTTGCACGGGCAACGCCGGGCTATGAGGCTAGTAGTATATAAAACGCTTTCAATGAAAAAACTGTATATTGCAGCCTTCTCTTGTTAAGAACCGTATTTTACAACCCTCTCCTAGAAAAGAACTGTATATTACAACCTTCATTAAAAGAACTGTATATTAGAAGGTGCTTCATGAAAAGAACTGTATATTACAACACACTCCTTGAAAAACTCTGTATTACAACCAACTCCATGATAAAAACTTAATATGACAGCCCTCGCTATGAAAATAAATTTTATATTACAACCCTCTTTAAAAAAATAAGAGTATACTACTAGCTCGATCATAATATAGTTGATGAATCATTATACAAAAAACATATTTAATTTAAGAGTCCTAGAATATAACAAAGGCGGTAGAGAAAATATTGAGAGATCTATTTAAAGAACTGTTGGACGTAGCTCGAACACGTGACATGCGGTTCCCAATATATAAAGGACTAATATCGAGTAGCGACAGTGGAGTCGGCTAGCACGGTCGTTGTCTACTCAGCTCACTAGTTCTTGCCACCCTACATGGATGTGTACTACTGTATCCGCCGAGAATAAACGTATTACTTACTTATATCTGTGATTTGTCATCCATCCACGATACAATAATTTATTTTTCCTCAACATTTAATAACTGCATTAAATTTTAAGTTAAATGAAAATTGTTGTAATATCAGAAAGTTTAGTGAGGGCTAATAGAGAAAAAATATAATGTTCTTAATTGAAAATATTAGTAATTTAGCAAAATCAGAATTTAAACTGTTTGCTGGTGAAAAGCTGAAAAATTGAATCAAATGCACTGAGATTACTGAAATTTTATCTTTTACTTAAAATCAATTTTTATTTTTTACGTATATCAGCTAAAGGTTTTTAAAGGCATAACGAGTGTCACTTAAATTCCTGCCTGTAGTATATATATATATATATATATATATATATATATATATATGTATATATATATATATATATAGTCTATCGTAGACAGATCTGTTTCGCTGTATCACAACTCATCAGAACGGTTAGACAGCCGATTACCTTTTACCCAGGATTGAAACCCATCCGAATTGGCGTCAGTCGGCAATTCTACCTCTCAGTTACGGGCGCTCGTTACAAGGAGGCAGACTTTTTAGCTTGTATATTATCATTATACACACCCAATAGCTGAGAGTGCTATAATTAACTGCTGAATGAACGATGCGTAGATGCCAGAGTAGCTACTGTTTCTCAACTCTATCATTCTTCCAGAGTGCTCAGTCAGGGTATACACTAACGTTATGTTAATATATATATTAGGTTAATATTAATGGTTCGCGCTTCCCGCCTGTGGAACTCCCTTCCACAACTCTGCTTTCCCGACAGTTACAATCTCCAGGTGTTTAAATGTAGGGTCAATAGACACCTCCTATCACACTAGCTCCCAATTATTCTCACAACACTCTCATCTACCCAACCCTCATTCTCGGTATCCTCACCCGCCTATCACCCACCCTCTGACATTTCCTATATTTAATCATCCTTTCTCCACTGTACGTAACCCCCTGCGCAGTAGTGGCAGTGACGCAGTGACATGCCTTGCTCGGGGTGAAACGCTTATAATATATATATATATATATATATATATATATATATATATATTAACGTAACCATTCTGTTAAACTCTTCTAGATTTTAGCATCAGCCATGACGATAGCGGGCAGAAAAGTTTATATGTGGCGATTAAATGAAAGCAGTTTGTTTTATAGGCGTAGAATTTTACATAAGATGCAGACGATTAATATGACGCCATAACAAAGTAAAATAAACAGATGAAACAAAGATGAGTAAATATTTTACCCGATGAATATTACTATCATATATATTTTCCAAAATTTTTCTTTAATTAATAATTATTTTAAAGTAACACATTTCGATTGCTTTTAATCGTTTTAATTCAAGACCTAATTAACAATCAAGTAGTTCGCCTAATTTTAGGTAGTTATGCATTAAGAAGAAAAGATCGTCGCAGAGTTTGTCATTAAATTATGCGTTGAAAGAACAGATAACAACCACGTCATTTCGGCTGAAGTTTGGATAAATTTTCAGGATCAATTACATTCAAGATCATTCTTGTATTTGACGTATTAATTAATTTGATACACATCACGTAGAAGCAAACTTGAGCCCTGAAAAAAACTAGAATGTAGTTCTCCTAGGGTTTAGCATCAGACATGACAATAACTGACAGAAAAGTTTATCTCTGGCGATGTAATGAATTCAGTTTGTTTTACAGGCGTTAAAATTTACAAGCCTTTTTATTTTTGTTTAAGGTAACTATCGTGGGCTCTCCCCTTTTTGTATATAATAATGGACTCGCCTGAGTGTATATATAATTCAGCAGTTGGAATCTGGAATCTCAGTTGTAGCTAACAGTAGAGAGTAATCGTAGAAATCCGTTACAGTTTTCGACAGTTCCAACAGATACCGAAGCGTTACCCGGAACATACTATTTACAACGATTTCACTTCTTCCGACAGATACCGAAGCGTTACCCGGAACATACTTTTTACAACGATTTCATTTCTTCCGACAGATACCGAAGCGTTACCCGGAACATACTTTTTACAACGATTTCACTTCTGACAGATACCGAAGCGTTACCCGGAACAATACTTACGCGAAGACTCTTTAGGTAGTCATGAATTATCTCCCTCTAACCAGTCTCTCTAATTAATTGTTCACCACTGCTGTAATCTGGTATTGAACTCATAACTCTCTGGGTCATGTCAATTGAACTAACTAACGTCTATATTCACTGGACATGTTTCCTTAAAGACAAGTACAACTAAATTTCTGGGACTTATAAACCTAATGTTCTGTAAACATGAGAAGGATATATCTTAGCGTGTTTAATAAAGAGTTCGATTTAAAATGCCTAGCACTTGAAGAAATTCGTAGCGAACAACGGCCAAAACGTCGAACAAATGGCACAGTAGTTTGAATAATGTAAATAGTGTAAATACTACTTGATCTCAGAAATACAGACGAGCAAGTGTTACTTCCCTGTATTGGGATTCTTTTGTCATTTTGGACGTTAGGTTGAAATTTAGGTTTTCCATCATTCAATGAATAGACTGCATTCTGAACTGCATTTCTCATATAAAAGTGAGAACAATGGTATTCTTGCTTATCTTGACCAAATATGGACGAATATTTATTGTGCTTCAACTCTTTCTTTCAAAATTTACGACAGTTTCTAAATGACTTTGGTCCTTGGCATGACGGTAAACTGCATCCACTAGCAAGGCCTCTGATTGGGAGGTTGTGAGAAGCATAGAAACACCTCTTAATTGCTGTTGTTCCCAGGTCTACCCTAACCCGAAGTGGTAGCAAGGCCTCTGATTGGGTGGTTGTGAGGAGCATGGTACCACCTCTTAATTGCTGTCATGTCTAGGTCCACCCTGTTCCGGAGTGGTAGCACCTGTTAGGGTCCCAGTTATGGGCAAATAGTTAACCCAAGAAAATACATATTTATAGAAATATATACATAAAAATAGACTTTTATAGAAAAATATACATTTTTGAATGAAACATATTGCCAACAATATATTTTTGAAGAAAAAATTCTTACCATAGCACATTTTTGAAGTTGAAAAAATAATCACAGCAAAACATTTTTTAATACAAAACTGGAAAACATTTTCAATTTTTTAAAAAAAAAGAATAAAACAAAAAGTTCTCAAAATCTGACTTAATCAAACTACTCACTATAAGGGAACATTAAAAAAATAACTTAAAACTCGACCTTTTTTGTCATGAAATAACCCGCAGAGGTGTTGATATGCCGTTAAACAAAACTCAAACCCAGACTCATTCTACTTCTTGGAGTTTTTTTAAAGATGGACTGGCAGAAGCGCCTTCTTTGAAAAAAATTTAAAGTTGAACCCATGGCTCTCTGCTTAGCTACTGTTACTTGGCACTTTTGTTCAAAATAATTAAAAATTAAAAACAAATTAGATGATAATACAGTAGTTATACCACAAGCTGTTTTCCATTAAACAGAGACAGCCACATATGTTTTGCTTATAAAATTAATCAGGGCTGAGTTAACATTTAGAACCTGTATTAACTTTAAGTTAATTGAAAATTGTAGTCGCCTCAGAAAGTCTAGTGAGTGGTTAATAGAGAAATAATATGTTTCCAATTGAAAATATTAGTAATTTGGCAAAAACAGAATTTAAAGTACTTGTTTGTGAAAGGCTAAAAAATTAAGTCAAATACAACGAGATTACTAAAATTTAATATTTCTTAAAACCAATTTTAAATTTTTACGTAAATCAGCTAAAGTTTTTTGATAGAAAGACGAGTGTCACCCAGATTTCTGCCTCTAGGATGCACACACACACACACACACACACACACACACACACACACATATATATATATATATATATATATTTATATTTCATGTAGTATATATTATATATGTGTGCGTGTTCGCGTGTTATAGTAATAATAAATAAACATTTTTCCTCAACGGTAGCACATGTCTCTTATCTTACATGAGGATATTAGAAAACAAAGGCTAATCGCAAACACTGAGCATACACTGAGTATATATATATATATAACCGGCCAGAAGCAAGTGGATGTGTCTAGCCACATTGATGAGCTGTGATACAGCGAAATAGGCTTGTATATTGATGCCTTATATATTATGCTCTCATTACGATTGAGCTCTCTAGAAAAATTTAAAAACAGTCTCTACTTCTCCTATATAAGCTTGACTCTTCAGAAATGGATTAAGTTCTTTCGGTGACTGGCGAGTGTATACACTGCTTATATACCATACGTTAACATTTCTCTTCTCTTCTTACATGCGCCTCTGGCTTAGGGAGTAGCGACTCCGACTGACACGAAATCTGTTGACTTTCGATCCCGACCGGAAGCAAGTGGATGTGTCTAGACGCACTGATGAGCTGTGATACAGCGAAACAGGTTTGTATGTAGATGACTAAAGTAAAGAACAATGTTTTTTCATTTTCTTTAAATTTAAGTTTGGTTGATTTTAATTTTTATTTTTTATTTGTGGCTTGTACACATATCTCTGAAGAAACTTAATTGTTTGGTAAACATGGTAGATTAAAGACATTTTTTTTCTGTTTCTTTACGCATTCAGTCATATATGGAGATCTGTCACATATAATTCTAAGCTTCACCTATTACGTTTAGTATATTTGTTAGATTCATATATTTTGTGATTACTTCTCTGAATTCTTATTCCTTAGAATCTTTTAAAAATATTTTCTACTTCATGCCTGAATAACATGCATCTATTTCGTTACAAAATCATGACTTCCTACAGACCATTTCTGGCATCATTTTAAATAATTCCATTTCTTTCTCTCTTTCTTTTACATTAAAATGGCTTTCCGCTAAACTGTCAATGTTTCGTAACAGACTGGGAATAGTTGGTATTTTTTTTAATTATTCTTCGTGGTATTGAATAAAGTCTAAAATAATGAACTTGAAGATTTCACTTTTAAAATGTTTTATCAATTATGTCTACCATCGCTTTGTGTGTTTTTTTCTATTAATCATTATGCTTTTTTGTGTTTTGAAGCATTTGTTAGTGTCTTAATACATTCAAAGTAATTCTTTTGATTGTATTTTGACATCTGAAATCAACGGACATAAACCCTAAAACAAGGTAATCATACATTTCAAATTATATTGGCTTTCTGTTCTCTTAGAAAAATATTCGAAACACCAACAATAAAATCAGATGAGCATAAAAGATCTTTTCTAAGTGCCATGTCCATTCGGGACGTAGGGAATCATGGCCCTCAACATTTCCTTATTTGTAACTCTTAACAACCCTTTTCCTGTTATCACGCCCAAATTCCTCTCCGCGATCCATCTACTCCAGCCCATCAAGTATGTCACGTGTTGCTTTCTCTTGTGTCTCCTTCCCTCTATCCCGTGAGCATCAGATTCCTCAAGCCATCGCTCCTCACTAGATAATCTCACAATCTCACCTACCTCCCATTAGCATGGACCAGGCTTGCCCCCAAGAGAGTAAAACACTACGCCCCCTTGGTCTCACATTTGCAGCGGACCTCAAATGGTATGACTATATCGAATCCATTGCTAAATCCGCTGCTATGAAAGTCGGTTCTCTGTGTAGGGCCCAGAAGTTTTTTTCCGTCTAAATCTATCCTGCGCATATATAAATCTACCATCCGCCTGTGCATTGAGTACTGCTGCCATATCTGGTCGGGTGCCCCTGCTATTCTCCTCGGGCTTCTCGATAAGGTTCAGAGGAGGGTCTGTAATGTGATAGATACCGACTTGGCAGATCGCCTGCAATTTCTCTCCCACCGTCGCGACGTGGCTTCCCTTTGTTTCTTCTATAAATACTTTCACGGCTTCTGCTCCGATGAACTTAGATCACCGGTGCCCCCTAAATACGAATTTGCACGAGATACTAGATTAGCAACTAGATCCCACCTTTTTACACTGAAACCGATAAAATGCAATCGCAACTTCTACTCCAACAGTTTCTTTCCTCGCACTTCCCGACTGTGGAATTCCCTTCCACACGATTGCTTCCCCGACGGCTACAATCTCCAGGAGTTTAAATGTAAGGTCAATAGACACCTCCTAACACACTAACCTGCTCCCATTCTATCAAGCACTCTTCCCATCTGCCCAACCCTCATCCTCGCTATCCTTACTCATCTGTCACCTTCCTCCTGACATTCCCGATGTCTGACCACTCCTTCTCTTTACCTTCCCCTATGTAGCTCCATGCGCAATAGTGGCAGTGGAATGCCTTGCTTGGGGAGAAATGATTAAAAAAAATATCCCAACAACCTCAGCTATCTTTTTCTTATTTTAAGTATGAGCTTACTTTTGGTCTCCATCCTCTCCAAAACCTCGTCGTTGCTCACATTTTCTGTCTTTGTTATCCTCAGCATCCTTCTGTAGAACCATATTTTGCTTCTTCAAGTTTTTAGATAATATTTTGTTAGGCCTTCGCTGCCATATTGAAGGACCGACATCACATAACAATTTTGTAATTTCTCTTTTGTTTCCAGCGAAATCATTCTACTTTTCAATACTCTACTCAGTTTTTATGTGCGTTGTGTTACAGTGGATATCGGATAGGAACGAAGAATCGGAGAGCCGAGTTCGAATTCCAGTTGAATTCCTTGCATTCCCTTACGCGCAAATACACTTAGCAAAGATATTAATCCGTTTCTTCCCTCCAGTTATGAGTTAAATAACAGGACACATTGGATTCTATAGCCTTGGCTAACAACCAGTCTACCGCAGAATGCAATGGCAACCTACTTCGGGATAATCGTCTACCCATGTCTATTTCAAGACATGATCTATTTCAAGACATGATCGCCCAAAGCGTGTATCACGTATGGCACTTAACTGACTGACTTAAAATATTAGCTGAAAACATGATTAAGGCTTCTACTGGATATAAAGTGGGGATCAGTTTTATATTGTTATGAAGAAATAAACTGATCCCCAACTAATTACTACTTAATAATATAATACATCACTTCCTCCTCTAGCTATGAGTCAAATAACAGAACAGATTGGGTTCTATAGCCGTGGTCGGCAACTAGTCAATCGAAGAAAGCAATGGCAACCAAATGCTGGATAATCTTCTGCCCAGTCAATTATGTCTCTTTCGAGACATGATCGCCAAAATGTGTGTCACGTATGGCACTTAACTCAGTTTCTAGAATGCATTATTGGTCATACCAGTACACCTTGCACCTCAGTGTCGCACTTTTCAACCTATTCAGTTAGACAATTCCGAGAGCGCTTGATAACTACAAGCAATAAAATAACACTCTGATATGAAAATTAAACTATAAACAATAAAACAAGTCACGTTGGCTTTCCGAAGATTCTTTTTATAGATTTCTCGTTTAGGAAGCCTTTAGGATGAAACGTATATGAAAGGTGTTGCGGGAAATACACCGACAATTGACTGATTGATTAATTTCCTACGGTTTATTAATATATTGCAGGTTATTTAAAATCAGAAAACATTTTTATTATTTTAAGAACGTTGAGTAAATAATAATTGTTTAGCGAAAAATATCTTACTAATTAACTTAGAGGTAAAGGAGAAGAGGTGGACTCATACCATTCTTAGGGGTAATTCCACACAAGGTATATAACATTAATTCAAAATTTGTTTTTTGATTAGTTCATATCTTTATCCATTACAAAATCGACCATCCAACATAACAGCACCTGGTATTTATTCAGAGCGCCACTCAGCCTCTAATAAAACTCGACGTTGCTTAACATCGGTAACATGTGTTTCAAAATGGATATTTTTTTTAATCATTTCACCCCGAGCAAGGCGGAAACGCCACTGATGTGCAGGGGGTTACATAAATGTAAAAAGATTTATTAGAAAAGAGTGAGGAGTACAAACTAGTTAGAAAGGAACAATAGAAAGCTGAGAAAGCAGGTGCGATGACAGATACATAGGTGGAGAGAAAGGGAAGGTTATACAGGGGAGGGGAGAGAGCTAGAGGCCAGTGGTTGGTAGATGAGTATTAACTTTGCATTTAAATTTCTGGAGGTTGTAGCCGTCAGGAAAGCAAGAATACGGGAGCGAGTTCCACAGGCGGGAAGTGCGAGAGAGGAAGCTGCAGGAGTAGAATTGTCGTCTGCATTTGGCTAACCTGACTGTGAATGGGTGGGACCCAGTTGCCAGTCTGGTTCCACGAGTAAACACCTGTTGAGGAGGCATCAGTGACTTAAGCTCATCCGAGCAGAAGCCATGAAAATATTTATAGATATGTCCGTAAGTTACTCACTAACGTGAGTAAAAGGTAGTTTATCTTATTCAAAATATAGGAAGTGAACTTTGCCATCCTACACAGCAATCTGCGTTAGCGAAGTACAGCTAGGCTTCAGTTTGCGTCACACATTTTGCTTTTCGTTTTGTTGGAATGTGTCTATTATGTTTTTTTCATTTCTTCAAGTCAACAATTCCAGAAACGTCAGAATATGTGCTTATTTACAATACCTCCATGGAATTGATAATTGTATAAGTTTTTCCAATGTTTCTATTCCAGCTATTTTTGTTTGCCTGTTTTTTTCCTTTTTGTCAGGAAACATCTCCCTGAAACGAGACCTGCTTCGATATTTATAACAAACAGAAGACGTCCAAATATGTCAACAGCCTGAACGTGACAAATATTCTGCCAAGAAAAGGAAATGTTGCTGAAACGAATTGAAGTGACTTAAAAGAAAAAGCAATAAACCAAACGAAACAAAAAGAAAATTGTCTTGCTAATTTTCTTGCAATTTTAATTATGAAAATGGAAATAAACTTATTTGTATCGATTTTCCCGCGCTTTTAAATGGAATGCATAAAAAGGCCAGCATTTTATTCTAAAAGTCATGACGTCAGTTATATTAAGTTCATTTCTTTTCTCGGCATCTTTATTGTTCTAAAACGAGTGGGCCCGTGCCGTCTAAAATGTTGATGCTGCTACTCTTACATATCTAACAATAAGATATTAGAAAAAAAGATATTAGAAAAGAAAAGGCTAATCCCAAACCCTGAGCATGACAGGATATATATATATATATATATATATATATATATATATATATATATATATATATATCCTCACTCATACACAGTAAAAAGAACATTCAGATATTCGAGGCCATCTACATTAAATCCAAACAACACATACTTAATAAATCACGTTTGTTGGACAATTCATCGTGTGCTTTCGCGTACGAGGACAGTTGGTTTTCTGTCTTGCACCGTGCTCGCTCATCATATCATCTACGGTTCTTGGAGACTATTTGCCTGAAAATCCAGCGACCAAGCCTGTGCAGACAGAAAGAGCATTTCTTTCGCTTCTTGCAGTTACTGGAGAGTCTGTGAGTGTAAGATTTTTCTTTTTTTAAATCACTCTTGTGGAATTAAATTTACAACCCCTTTCACATTTTAATGTTTTTCATTAAAGTTTATTTTTAAATGAATTCCACTTTCGCTCAGTGAGTAATTCCCCTTTTGATATTGTCTTCGTTCTAGCCCGCAGTTTACATAGAAGGCCAGCATGCCAAACTCTGTCGAACGCTTAGATATATCCGATGCAACGGTTCGGGCTTCGCCATTCCTGTCGAGTACCTGGTATATGTACTCGGTGATGGTCGTTAGCATATCAGCAGCAGACCTGGTGAAGCGGAAACCATATTGCTTGTCCGAGAGGAGCCTGTGTGTTGTGAGATGCTGAACCACATCGGCGTTGATAATGGCTTCGAATACTTTGCCAAAGATCGGAAGAAGGCTGATAGGGCGGTAATTTGCAGGGTCAGAGGGTTATCCAGTGTTTTTAAATATAGGAACTACAGAGGAAGATTTCCAACAGGCAGGAAAGCAGGAAGCAGATAGGCAGAGGTTGTAGAGCTTAGAAAGGACAGAGGAGAGTTCATATATATATATATATATATATATATATATATATGAATTATTATTTTCATATTTTGGACAGAAAATTTTGGACTCTCTTCTTTTTAACTAGTTATACGTAACACCAGGAAGACACAATAGAACTCGTTAGCTGTCACAAGGAGAAAAGAAAGCTTGGAAAACATGACACTCACAAGTAAAACAGAGATATAAAAACGATGCAGAGCTTACATGCCGAAATTGCTTGAATCGATTGTAAAATAATTTGTAAGAGATATGAATCAGTTTTTAATATTAGTTTGCATGTTCACCAATAAAATATTGTATGGAAATATATTCGTCTTGCTTCTTCTCTTATTCTTCTCGGAGTCTTACTTTTAATGGCATAGATAATTCACCTTTTTTGCTATGGTAGGCGTCTTAAATGTGTTACTGGCAGAACAACAAAGCAATAGAAAAGAGAAAGACAACGTACTTCAGCAAATGAATTGCGAAGTGATATTAAAGTAAGACATCAAAATTACAGAATTTAGTAAGAGTTACAATGCACAGGAAATTGTGGAGAACCCTGATCACCAACGGACTAAAGAAACACAACACATATTCAAATAATATCCGGTATTCATCTTTTAATATAACTGCGAAATAAGCTTTGATTTTTTTAAGGATAAAAAATAAAAAATTAGCCGTGCGATGTCCTGCAGTGAATATCGACTTGAAACTAGAAATCAGGGAACCACTACAGAAATTCAGTTGAACACTTTGCATTCACTTAAGCGCAAATACCCCTGGGAAAGGTGATAATCCGTTGCTTGTTATTCCAACTATGGATTAAATAGCGGGACAGATTGAGTTATTAACCATCGTCAGAAATCAGTCTACTGCAGAAAGTATCCTGAAGCTATTGTTGGAAAATCTATTGACCACTCAGTCTTTGGAACATAACTGAATGACCTTTCGAGATGGAAACATTACATCCATTACTAAGCAGGGACCATAACAAGAAGAATTAACAAATAGAAAAAGGGGAAATGGCTTAAACAGAAATCAAAAGCGGTAGACAATAATTATTACTGAAATAAACAAAAACCAACATTAACCTACAATTTAGAAATAAAAATTACAATAGAAAGAAAAATAATCATTTTAAAAATCGTAAATCAGAATTAGATGTAAGGTCAGTATTAAGAACGCTTTGTACGGCAAGTTTATTTACATGTGAAATATATATGTCACTTATGACACTTAACTATATAAGAGATATAATCAAAAATAATTTTTACTCTGTTATTTATTCATGAAATGGTCGATTTGTCTCCTTCAGTTTATTCACTAACTGTACTGATTTGAAATTTTAGACAAAATAAATCGTCATGTTTTAATTACTATCTTTTATGTATATATACATTTGTCGTTATTGTACGTTTTTTGAAAAGAATGGAAAATGGAAAGACAACATAAACCTTTCTGGTTCTTAAAGAAAAAAAAATCTTTGAATATTCGATCTTAACTTTATGGAACATGCTGAACGTTTCACTCCATTATCTCTTTCAGTCTGTTATTCTTTCAGGCAAATTCATAATGAATTCCTTCTTCCCATAATTTTTAACTTACTGAACAATGAAATGTTCTAATCGCAATTGGAATCGACCAAGAATTGCATTTTCTCATTAAGAGATTCTGAAAACAACGGAACGAAATAACAAGCAGACATAATACATTTGCTAAACACAGTGAATCGTTTAAAATTTGTCGATTTATCTGTAACAATCCTTAGTTGATTTTTAACTTTCACTCCCAGTTTACTTAAATCAGTGAAGAATTTTATATTTTCCTAATATAAAAAGTTGGTGTTTCTAAAAAGATTATATATATATATATATATATATATATATATATGCGTTTGTGCTTTTAAATCATTTTATCACAGTCAAGCCATGGGTTTCCACAATTTCGTGTCCTTTCCTTTTAAAATTTGTTTCCTCGTAAACCTTTTCCCCTTAAACATTTATCTTGTTATGATATGTGTTTATTCCTTTGTCTAGATGTCTTTCAGTTTGTCCTGCGAGTATCGGATTTTACATGCCCCTTTTCCTCATTATGTGCCATATCTATTCCTGTATTATTTGTATTTTCTCAACAATTTCGTCGCGGTTCAGTTCATGATATCCACATCAACTTTCTGTGGAACCATATTAGCGTTGCTTCAGTTATTTTTCTTATCTTTATGGAGGACTGATATTATACAGGGCCTCCTACAGAAGATGGCTAAGAAGAGTGTCTTGAAAGGATTACAAATAAACTGCAAGAAAACCGAATGCATGGTCATCAGCAAAAAGACCAGCCTAATGTGTCAAATACAAGTGGGGGATGTTAAAAATCAAGCAGGTACGAAAATTCACGTATCTGGGAAGTGTTCTAACTGAAAACGGAAAGTGCGACACAGAAATACCAAGGCGAATCGGTATGACGAAAGACGCGTTCCAGAAGCTGAGTAAAATATTAAGACAGAAAACTTTCACTAGAAACAAAGAAGAGAGTACTGGATTGCAATGTGATGTTAGTTCTTCAATATGGCAGCGAATGTTGGACAATATCAACAAAGATGAAGGGAAAACTTGAAGCTGCTGAAATGTGGTTCTACAGAAGGATGCTGCGGATATCGTGGACCAAGCATGTGAGCGATTACAAGGTTTTGGAAATGATGGAAACGAAAAGGAAATTAATATTCATCAGGAAGAGACAACTAAATTTCCTTGCACAATATTTCTGTTCAACGATATTTCTGTTGACTCCAGTATTCTTCGACATTTTGGGGAGATTTCCCAGTATGTAACACAACCGACTTAGACTATCTCCCTTTGGACGGAAAGTAGCCCGGACAAAGCTATGTCAAATGTCATTCTCAGCTGAACAAAATAATAATACTAATAATAATAATAATAATAATAATAATAATAATAATAATAATATTCAATAATAAAAGAAGGCAGTAAATACAAACAAGAATTACAGTTAGTAGATTCTGTAGAAAAGCAAAACAGTAGCCAAGAACCAACTATTGCGGCAAAAAATATGAAAATGAAAGCCAAAGATAAAGCTCTTGAAAAGATGAAACAGCACTGGCAAGACAAACCTCTGCATGGCCAATATCCAGTACGTGCCAATAAATCCAATGTTGACAAAGTTAATACTCATCGATGGTTACGTGCATCTGGATTAAAGTCTGAAACTGAAGGATTTATACTTGCAGCACAAGACCAAAGTCTTTTCACGAGAAACTTTCAGGCAAATATTATGCATAATAATATGGATCCAAAATGCAGGTTTTGTGATAAACACCAAGAAACAATAGACCACCTAATCTCAGGCTGTTCTGTGCTTGCCCCAAACGAATATAAAAATCGCCACGATAGAGTTGGGCAATATTTACATTGGGCAATGTGCAAACATTATGGAAAAGCTGTAAACAAACACTGGTATGAACATCATCCAGCACCGGTTACAGAAATAGAAGATGTAACCATTCTGTGGGATTACACCATCTACACAGACAGAAAAATTGAAGCAAACAGACCAGACATTATTGTTAAAAACCAGAAGGAGAAAACTTGTCTATTAATTGATATGGCTTGTCCAGCGGATTGTAACATAGCAACCAAGGAATTTGAAAAACTGTCAAAATATAAAGACCTGGAAATTGAAATAGAAAAAATGTGGAAATTGAAAACAAGAGTTGTGCCAGTGATAGTAGGTGCACTTGGAATGATAAAAAATGGAACAAAACAACACATTGAAAGAATCCCTGGAAACCCCAGCTTAAGAGATATACAAAAAATTGTCTTATTAAGTACAGCCCACACACTAAGGAAAACTTTATCTATGTAATGCTGGGGATGATAGGGAAGACAAAAAAACATGAAATGGAGTCATAACAACACGCCACTACCTGCCTTAGGTCTCCCCGCAGACTTGGTTGGTAGTGAGACCAATGCAGAAATCGAAATATGATGAAAAATGACATAATAATAATAATAAGATACGCGATTGGAATTACAACGAGAATGACGTGCTTTTCTGAGGCTCCTGAAAACGTAACGTAACGTAACGTTTTTTATTTTTTTTCCACGTAAACATTAATTTTCCATTTCACTATATTAAACATAAATATTAATTTTTCCCTTTGTATATAATTTTATTTGGATGCTTCTTCTTTTAATGATCCTTAAATAGATTTATTAACTAGTTTTCTAAAGCAAGACAACGAAAAAAAAATACGACGAAAAGCAAGACAACGAAAAAAAAATACGACGAAAAGCACTAAAATCTGTTCGATCTACGATATTCTTTCTTAGAAAGAATATGTAATAATTTCTTTATATTTGTTCGTTCATTTTATATATTTATTTATTTTTCGATAATCTTACTCTCGTTGGATTTAATGAAAGAATAACACAGAATACAGTGGGCCAACAAATTATTTTTAAATTTTACGGTAGTAAACTCAAAGGTATGTCCACTTTTTCTTTCCTATTAAAAAAAAAAAATTTTTGAAATTTTTTTAAACGTAAACATTAATTTTTAATTTCACTATTTTAAACATAAACATTAATTTTTTCTTCGTATATAATTCTAATTGTATGTTTCTTCTGTTAATGATCCTTAAATAGATTTATTAACTAGTTTTCTAAAGCAAGACAACGAAAAGAATAAGAAAAAAATACGACGAAAAACACTAAAAAAAAGTACGATCTACGATATTCTTTCTTAGAAAGAATATGTAATAATTTATTATATTTGTTCGTTCATTTTATATATTTATTTATTTTTCGATAATTTTATTCTCGTTGGATTTAATGAAAGAATAACACAGAATACAGTGGGCGAACAAATTATTATTTTTAAATGTTACGGTAGTAAACTCAAAGGTATGTCCATTTTTTTCTTCCTATTAAAAAAAAAAAAATTGAATTTTTTTTTTTTTTTTTTTTTTGCAAGGACAAAGGTTAATAGTAGCAACAATTGTTTTTTTAATTTAACAATACTTTCTAAGTGCAGTGATGTTTTTTTTTTCCCTTGAACGGCCGTTACGTCCAATTTTGTTTGTTTTTTCAACCAGCGTCTCTCTCTTTGAATTTTTCTTTTTCTCAATATGAAATTCTGTTTTAATATAAACAGGATTTTTTTTCTTTAGATATTATCAAAAATTTTTTTTTTTTTTAACTATTATAATTTTCTTAAAAACAAAACAAAACAAGAAAATAAATTAAATCCGATGAAAAACAATTTATATGGTATTATTTTATAGAAAGTCTACGTATTTATTGATATATCTATTTTTATTTATCTATTGATTTAATTTACTTATTTAATTTATCTTATTCTGATAACCCTATTTTTGACCAGCGACTTTATTGAAAAAATAAATGATAGAGTGGACGAACAAATTATTACATTTTTTTTTTCCGTTGATCGACCGTTACGCCCAAGTATGTTTTTTTTTTTTTTAACCAGCGTCTCTCTATTTGAATTTTTCCTTTTCTCAATATGAAATTCTGTTTTAATATAAACAGGATTTTTTTTTTATGAAATTCTGTTTTATTTTAATTAATTTATCTATTTGCTCTTTAAATGAACCTAAATAAAATCATCCGTATTATATTTAGCTGTCGATATTTCATACATTTTTTTTTTTTTTAACAAAATACTCTAGTATTGATGTGTTGTTTCGTTGAGCCGTTGCTAGGCCAAAGTTTTTTTTTTAACCAGCGTCTTTCCCCTTGAAATCCAATCGCGTATATGTCAGATGTTGCTTGGCAGCCCATTTAGGAGAAGGAAAACTCCGAACAACAACCCGCAACTCAAGGTGTTAATCGTGCCGAGGAGTGAATGGCTACTGCGTTATGAGGTCACAAACGATCCCCTACAGGCTTCGGGACCCTGTTTGTAAAAGACCGTTACCCAACGTGCCGGGCAACTTTGGGTGGACTTTTGGACCCGTGCGTCACTCGTGGGAAAAACATGAAAAATACAAATAGAAATAAAAAGTCCAGTATGGCTCTTCCAGTGGATAAACAGGGAGCCCGTCCTTCAGGAGGGAACCTACCTGAGGTCGAAAAATCTGCCATAGGAACAAACTCCTACACAAAGAATGTATCTTCAGGTCCCCACAACCAGGATAATCCTAATGATGGTCCTGAAAATTCACCAGCTAGATCTACAACCGTATATTTAAAGAAAGAAAAAATAAAATGGTCTCGTGAGGAGTACAAAGTCGTTATGACTGCATTTCATGAAGCGTTACTCAAACCTCAAAAAAACATGACTCGCCAAACATATGACATTTGGCGTGAAAAAGTTGGTCAAGCAAATAGAAAGTATATTGACGAAAATAAATTGGCCAATGTACGTAGGTACATTATTCGTAATAACCGACTGTCAGAGGCCGAAATTCATGAAATTAAAAGAATTGTAACAAGAAGAGTCGAATCAACAAAATATGAAAAGGAACCGGAACCAGAAATAAAAAGTAATAACATCAAACAAATCACAGGTCATAATGTAGAAACCGTGAAACACGCAAATCACTGCGAAGATAATGATGTAAGTTTAAAAGTGCTGGAAAGGTGTGATCTGAGTCTGAGTCAGTTAAAAGACAAAAATAAAACGAGTTCAGAACACATCGAAGATAATTATTTGACGGAAAATAAGAACAATATACAGGAAGCCAAGATAGAAATAAAAAAAAAAGTCAAATACAAAATATTACAATGGAGGAACGTGAACAGCTCCCAAAATTACTACCAACAAAACATAACCTCCGTACTATTAAACTCTACAATGCAGCACTGAAATCAATACTGGATGAAGACCCTCATACAAAACTTAACGAAATAATATATGCATCAGCAACAGCAGCAACAAAAAAATTAAATATCAAAATAAAAACAAGGCAGTCTCGTAGACGTGAAGTTCCACCTTGGAAAAGAAAAATTGAAAAAGAAATCGAACAACTAAGAAGTGAACTGTCAGTATTGGATGAACTGAGTAGAGGAATAAATGTAAGAACTAGGAAAAGCAGAAGAGCCGTAAAAAAATATAACATCAAGAATGAAAATGATGTCTTATCAAATAAAGAAAAAATAAAGCAAAAAATCCAACTGAAGGCTCAAAGAATAAGACGCTATGAAAAAAGAGCAAGATTTTACAGAGAAAACAAGATTTTTCAGACTGATACAAAGAGATTTTACAGGGAAATAGGTAAAAAAAGAATTGAAGTGACAGTACCCCCCAGAATGGAAGAAGTCACACAGTTCTGGGAAAAGATATGGGCTTGCCCTAAAGAACTTAGCAAGGAAGTAAATTGGATTACGCAAGAGATAGAAGGAATGAAAAATAAACCCGAACAGACATGGTCTGGAATTACAGAAGATGATGTTAAATATGCACTAAAAAAAACACACAATTGGAAATTCCCAGGCATAGATAAAATTCATAACTTTTGGCTATATTATTTAAATGCAGCACATAAAAAACTAGCCAAAGAACTTCAAGAAATGGTTGACGATCCCACTAAAATTCCTGCATGGATGACTAAATGAATTACATTTCTTCTACCCAAGAATGGTGACACAAAAACCCGAAAAACTACAGTCCAATTACATGTCTTCCGACAACATATAAACTATTAACATCTATTTTAACAAAACAGACATATTTATTCTTAGAAAGAAATGACATGATACCGCTTGAACAAAAAGGGTGCAAACGTGGCTGTTATGGTTGTAAAGACCAATTGCTGATTAACAAAATGATCCTGGAAAACTGCTACAGTACAAAGAAAAATCTTAGTACAGCCTGGATAGACTATCGAAAGGCATTCGATAGTGTGCCACATGACTGGATTTTAAAGACTTTAAATATATACAAGATATCGCCCGTCATCATCAATTTCATCAAACAGTGCATGTCTATATGGAAAACAACCCTTTACCTCAATCATATAAATGGAACCTATAAGTCTGATGAAATAAACATCAAAAGAGGTATATTTCAAGGTGATTCTTTATCTCCCTTACTATTCTGCATATCATTAATAGCACTAACCAGTCAACTTAATAAGACAGAATGTGGTTATAAAATAGGACAAAAGAAAATAAGCCATCTATTTTACATGGATGACTTAAAGTTATATGCTAAGAATGATAATGAACTGGAAGGTCTTCTGCAAACTGTAAAATGCTTCAGCGAAGACATTGGAATGAAATTTAATTTGAACAAATGTGCTAAAGCTACAGTTTTACGTGGATCAATACAAGAAACATCCTCAATTAGCCTAGACCCTGCTGTAACAATAAAAGAATTGAAACCAGAAGAAGCTTATAAATACCTAGGTGTAAATGAGAGCGAAAACATTCACCATAAAAAAATGAAAGAAATAGTGCGTAAAGAGTACTATAGAAGGCTACGAATGATATTAAAAACTGAATTAAACTCACAGAATAGAGTTATGGCCATTAATAGCCTTGCAATCCCAGTTGTCCAATATAGCTTTAACATCTTAAACTGGACTCTAAACGACATCAGGCGAATGGATGCTAAACAAGAAAGCTTCTTTCTAAGCATAAGATGCATCATCCAAAGGCTGATGTAGACCGTCTATACATACCCCGTAAAGAAGGTGGAAGGGGTCTTATTCAGCTGGAATTGTCATACTAGATAACAACTATTGGCTTACTAACATACATAGAAACAACAAAGGATTGGATGATACAATTAGTAAGGCAACATGAAGAAAGAAAGAAAAAATATTCAATAATAAAAGAAGGCAGTAAATTCAAACAAGATTTACAGTTAGTAGATTCTGTAGACAAGCAGAACGGAAGCCAAGAGCCGGCTATTGCGGCAAAGAATATGAAAACGAAAGCCAAAGATAAAGCTCTTGAACAGATGAAACAGCGCTGGCAGGACAAACCTCTGCATGGCCAATATCCAGTACGTGCCAATAAATCCAATGTTGACAAAGTTAATACTCATCGATGGTTACGTGCATCTGGATTAAAGTCTGAAACTGAAGGCTTTATTCTTGCAGCACACGACCAAAGTCTTTTCACGAGAAACTTTCAGGCAAATATTATGCATAATAATATGGATCCAAAATGCAGGTTTTGTGATAAACACCAAGAAACAATAGACCACCTAATCTCAGGCTGTTCTGTGCTTGCCTCAAATGAATATAAAAATCGCCACGATAGAGTTGGGCAATATTTACATTGGGCAATGTGCAAACATTATGGAAAAGCTGTAGGCAAACACTGGTATGAACATCAACCAGCACCGGTTACAGAAATAGAAGATGTAACCATTCTATGGGATTAGACCATCTACACAGACAGAAAAATTGAAGCAAACAGGCCAGACATTATTGTTAAAAACCAGAAGGAGAAAACTTGTCTATTAATTGATATGGCTTGTCCAGCGGATTGTAACATAGCAATCAAGGAATTTGAAAAACTGTCAAAATATAAAGACCTGGAAATTGAAATAGAAAAAATGTGGAAATTGAAAACAAGAGTTGTGCCAGTGATAGTAGGTGCACTTGGAATGATAAAAAATGGAACAAAACAACACATTGAAAGAATCCCTGGAAACCCCAGCTTAAGAGACATACAAAAAATTGTCTTATTAAGTACAGCCCACACACTAAGGAAAACTTTATCTATGTAATGCTGGAGATGATAGGGAAGATAGAAAAACATGAAACGGAGCCATAACAACACGCCACTACCTGCCTTAGGTCTCCATGCAGACTTGGTTGGTAGTGAGGCCAAAGCAGAAATCGAAATATGATGAAAAATGACATACTAATAATAATAATAATAATAATAATAATAATAATAATAATAAAAACAGGAGCACAAACCTGCTTAAGCAGAGACTACTGGAAATCTCTGCCCAAAATTACGGGCTTGGAATTCTGACATTAAAATTCAGCCTTGTGAGGAAATTAATACCGAGCATCAGGAAGAGACAACTAAAGTTCCTGGGACATGAAATAAGGAAGGAAGGCTTTGAGAACCTGTATACTAACAGGCTAGATAGAGGGAAAAAGAGACAGAGGAAAGCAGCGGATAACATATTTAAAAGGCCTTAGCAGGTGAATGACCAAACGTGGGCTGAGAGACGTTACAGGAGAAAGCATGCTAAGAGCCACCAAGGAGAGGGAGACGTTGAAAGGCATGGTCGCCTACGTCCTGAAGGGACAAGGTGCATCAAAGAAGAAGAAGAAGATATTATACAACTGTTCCATATTCTTTTCTCTGGTTTTAACGTAATTGTTTTCATGTTTTTTATACTACTTAACTTATCGAATGCATCTTTGTCGATTCCAAATACGCCTTCACAAATTGAAGTAATGTCAAAAATTATCAGGTCCATACTTAGAAAAAGATCCATGCTGATAAATATACATGATTAAATCTCTCACTCTTTCTCTCTTTTTCTCTGTGTGCGTGTGTGTGAATCTATAGTAGATTTTATACCGACACAAAGAATAACGAAACCCGTCTCCGATGGTAATCACCAAAAACATGCCATTATCCGTTGATGTGATAAAACCTTAATTAGTATATAAAATTCAATAAAGAGAAAGAAAAAAAAGTTTATTCTGAGCCCTACATTATGAAGTCATCTTTCCAATAGAATTATTTATTAATAGTTTTAACCTGATAAAATGTCATATATTTCCCATTTTAAATTCAAGACGAATCATAATTCTTCAGTTAACAAATAAGTAAACTGACAGTGATTTCTACGACTATAAAATATCCACAAAAATTTCTTATCGTAGTCTTAACTATATGAGTGTAACAACTTGAATATAATATTGCAACGACAATCACAAATGTGAATGGTTGTTATTTTAGGAAATAAGAACGTACAAATAAAAAAATTGATATTGATGAGATTTCCATTTAACTGAAGCTGATGTTAAGCAATCCTATCTTCTTTTTTGTCTTTCAATTTCTCACGGAAACTAAGTAGCGTCTTTGAACTATATGTCATATTCTAGCGGGATTGAAACAGAATAGTCAGTTATGCATGGGTATGAACAGATGTTAAACACTTCTTTCATTGTCTTCTCACTGAAACCATGTAGCGTCTCTGATATGTCCCTTATCTTTTTAGGCGGTCAAAATCGAATAGTCCATGATTTATGAAGTATGAACAGAGCATAACACTCGCACAAAGGGACGCAAAGAGAGACGGCACAATTATTACATGATGTTTTTCAAACTATAGTAAAGGTTCAGTTGAAACATCCCTAATAATTTTTGCTAGTATAGGCAATCGTATCCAAGGATGATTGTATGCTGATATGTACCGGAAATGGATATATATATATATATATAATTCGAGGTAGCAGGCAGTTTTGAACAAAGGTAACCGGGTAGGACAATCTAGCATGGAGTCGTAATGGATGGTCTCGTCGTATGCAGTATCCTCAGAGGTAAACGTAGTCAACAGACGAAGGCCAATAGTCGTAGACCAGTAGACTTCTATTAGTAAACCTATGGAGGTAGCCATCTATGCATCCTCGCCTTGGTCTGTATTTATGGCTGACACCAGCCAATTACATTACTGAAAGGGAGAAGCAAGGTGTATGCATATCATCTGCTCGGGGGTGGGGATAGCTAATCCCCATTGCAGATGCCTGCTCAGGTACATTTGTGTTTGTTCAATACTGTAGTCTATGTTGTAACAATGATGAGCGGACCTTAGTTACACTTTCTGAGAGAGAGAGAGAGAGAGAGAGAGAGAGAGAGAGAGAGAGAGAGAGAGAGAACGAACGAACGAACGAGAGAGAGAACGAACATCAATGTGAGTAGGGCTTTTGACTTCAGGCTAGCACATCCATTGTCGGCTTTCAAATAACCCAATTTCACGAAAAAGGCTTGGGTCAACCGACATTTAGGAAAATGAAACGCACTCTTGGAACGCCTATAAAATACTGATAACATCAAGAAGCTACCTTCGTTACAAATCAAACTCATGCCGCATCTTCAGAAACAGAACGTTTCAACAACTCAGGCACTTAATTAGTCTGAGTAATGTGCGTTGTGATGCAGTGGGTATCGGAACGAAGCGAGAAATCAGCGAGCCGAGTTCGAATTCAAGATGAATTTCTTGCATTCATTTACGCGCAAATACCCTTGCGAAAAGTATTAATCCGTAGCTTTTATTTAGTTATCGGTTAATAACAGGACAGATTGGGTTCTATAGCTTTGGCTGGCAACCTACTGCGGGATATTCTTCTGCTATGTCAGTCATGTCCCCCAAGCGTGTATCACGTATGACACTTAACTGACCGACTAAATTTTCAAAAATATATTTAATTTCTTTCGCAAATTTGTCTAAGCAATCTATTGCCAGTTGGAGAAATAATGTAATTTTGTTAGATGGATTTCTTTTTTTTGTTTTTTTTTTGTTGTTTTTGTTACAGAATCTCGAATTATCCTAATCCATTCTACAATAAGAACTGTTCGGTATGTTCCTGTTTCAAATCTGAAGTTAAAATATTATCCAGAACATTTATATTAGGGACGTACAAAATATCGCTAAAAAACAGCGTGAAACAGCATAGTATGAATAAAAAAGTTCATAAACTTAATAAAACAAACTTTTTCCATCAAAATATTTATATTTTTATTAAGAGGAAAGATCAAAGCAATTTTTAATTATTTTTAAAATTTTTTGAATCCCTGCTAACATTTTCGAAATTTTGATAGAAAATGTTGTTTTGTTTGAGTTAGCGGCTAAAAAAAATATTACGCCTTTATTACAATAGGTTACGTGGTAATGATGACACAACCCACTTTTTTCACGGTAACAAACACATTAATTTGAAAATTCTCGCAAAAATCAAATAATTGTCAGATTTGAATGAAACTTTCAGTACTCATTCACAAATGAATGAAATTATTTTTTAAATTATTATTTTTGAAATATCTTGATGAAAATATTTTTTTTTAAGTATATTACCCCCCCCTCTACGTAAATCCATGAAATTTTAGTAAATTTAAATATCTGTATAAATTTTTTTTATTAAATAAACGCAGGACTCATTGGGGCATATAAATCATCTATGCTTTTTATTTTAAAATGGACAACCCGACCGTAAATCTGCCCCGAAGCGTAAAATAAAACATACAATAAAACTCTGATATAATTTAATTTGATAAACTTTTAATTGCTGGAATTAATAATAATTATGAAGGACATTATAGTCTGAAGAAAAAAAATTTTTTCGTTTACTAATAAAATTTTGAAAGAATTGATTTTATTTTTTTATTTTTTACTATAATAATTCATAAAAGTGTTTCTAATATTTTAAAAACCTTTTATGAAAACGTTGTTTAATGCCATTTTACTTAAGAATTGGTGATTATATTACCTATCGAAAATTGAAAAGTTTGATAAAAATCGTTCACCCATTTCAATTTTAAAATAATTTTAAAAAAAATAAATTTGTTAATTTTTATTAAGTACGGTGTTCCATATGAGTCATAATACGTTTCCGTAGGGGTCGTATTGTTTTTAGAAGTTAACAAGTGTTTGGATTAACTGCCCTTACATCGGAAACGAGACAAACCTCACTTCAATTCTGATTCTAATCTCTTCAAGACGTTTATTTATCTCAATGATTTGGTTGACAACTGTCAATTGAACCAATATGAAGTTGGTGCTGACTATGTTATGCAGGACCTTTTTCTTGAAGATGAGCAGAGTTGAACAGGCAAGAGAAGAAAAAAACAGGCAACTGAAGAAAAAAAAAAGGCCCTTTTCAGGGCCACAAAATATTCCAAAAAGTCTTTTCTCTGAACACAAAATATTGCGTAAAAATGATGGAAAGCAAATATATATATTAACATCTGCAGTACTATAAAAATTAAATTTACATATTATTACCATGTCTTAAACTTAATGATAACTTATTAATAATATGAAAAATATATAATATAATTATTAATAAATAACCAAATAAAATTATTAATAAATAACCTAGATCTATCTATCGCCCAGTTCACATTCCACCCACGTCCACTGAACAGGTCAAGAGGCCCATCCCCCGTTCCCTGTCTAGGATGTGGTTTCCGGCTTTCTCCTTTCTGATCCTTTCACTATTACACAGCCCCCTGCACATCAGTGGCGTTACCGCCTTTCTCGGGGTGATATGATCAAAAAAAAAATTATTAATAAATAACCTAAGAAAATTATTAGTAAATAGCATAATAAAATTATTAGTAAATAGCATAATAAAATTATTAGTAACTAACATAATATAACTTAGTTTGGTTATTTTAAAATAAATTAATAATAAATATCATAATATAACTTAGTTTGGATATTTTAATTTCATTAAATTAAAAATTATTCTAAAAGAAATTTAATTTTTCAGAAAGCATATTAATAGTTTCAGAAAAATATGTAATATTTAAACAAAAATATTTAATATTTCAGAAAAATATTAATAAATAACATTAACAATATAACTTAGTTTGGTTATTTTAACTTCTGTTTTATTAAATTATTTTAAAAGAAAAGTAAATTTTTATTTATTCAGATAAAAGCATAGTCTGGCTATAAAATTCTATAAAATATTATACTTGCTGAATATATGTTAAATTTTCAATTTTACTATTTAGTTAAAAAACAACAAAAAAAAAATTAAATTTCGAAATGTTACATTTTAAGCAACATGAATTTTTTGTCACTTACGGCCGCCATCCAAACGTCATTCACACCTGCTACTTGTCAACACGTCATTTATCGCCTAGATAAGCGCTGACAAGAGGGCTACTGTTTTTAAAGAGTGATTTATTTCACAAATATCAAGTTAGTAAGCACTTAATGCTTGTTTGAAATCAGATAAAGGTAGGTTTCAATTATAAAAATCGACTTAAATAACGTGTCAAGGAGGTATATTTTTTTTTTGCAAGATTTTTAAATCAGAAATTTAGCTACTGTTTACAAAATCTGTCGATTCGTCAATAATGGCGGTAAATTTAAAAAAAAATTTTTTCTGCAGTTAAATTTTTGATTCCGAGCTATATAATTTCGGTTTGAACTAAACCAGGGTATTTTGCTTATGGTAATTAGTAAATTTAATCTCTTGGCTTTCAATTAAAGGTAAAATTAAAGCTTCAAGAAAATGATTTTATTTTTAAAAATTAAATTTAAATTGAGGTATCGAAAATGCGCAGTGATTTTTTGTACATCCCTAATTTATATTCATGTCTTATCTGTAGGCAGTAAATGAAATCGATTGGTATAATCAGTTAGGTGCTAACTTTCAACATTTTATTTGAGTATTTCCAGAGTAAAATACTAATCTGTTTTTGAAACGTCTTGATTTCATTAAGGAACAGATATATCCCTAACAGGTAATCTCTATCACAGAATATCTAGCAAGAAATATCTAGCCAAAGTTTCATATCACAAAATGTCAATCAAGAAGTATTTCAAAATAGTTTGAAATATCAGATCCTCACCAAAGCCTTCCCGTAAAATACACAAAATTTCTTCTTGGTGTCAAGTGAATTCTTACAGTATAATTAATTGTTTGTTTGTATTTTTTACAGCTTATCAACCCTTTAGTGTTATTTAAACCAGAAAATGTTTTTCAGAGTGTAGTAATGTTTTGGTAGTATTAATGATTTTTAGCGATACAATTTCTATTGGTCCTGGGTATGACGGTAAACTGCATCCGGCAGCAAGGCCTCTAACTGGGAGGTTGTGAAGAGCATAGAACCACCTCTTAATTGCTGTTGTTCCCAGGTCAACTGTGACCCGAAGTGGTAGCACCTAGTCGGGTCCCAAGTATGGGCAGATATTTAACCCCCTCAAAAATTTGGGGCCAGAACATTATGAAAGTATATAAAAAACTTTTATAGGGATATATACATTTTTAAAGAAGAAAAAATGTTACCATAACAAATTTTTGAAGGAAAAAAATTATTTTCAGGAAAACATTTTTGAATACAAAATTAGAAAACATTTTCAGTTTTCTAAAATAAAGAAGAATAAAAAAAAAATTCATTAAAATCTGAGTAAATCAACCTTTTCACTATAACCAAACATTATAAAAAATACCTTAAAACCCCAACTTTTCGCATTAAATAAACCACAGAGATTGATATGCCGTTCAATGAAACTCAAACTCAAAACTCAAACAATTTCTACTAATACACCCATATCTGTGAGAGAAATGGTGAGTTTATAAAATTCTCAAACGTATTTGAACGTAATTAATAAAACGAAACTGGAATATAATTAAAACTCGGATCTCCCATTTCCAATTCTATCCGTTATCTAATACCACATGGACGGTACTCGTGGTATGCTGTATCCTTAGACGTAGGCGTAGTCAATAGACGTAGACCAATAGTCGTAGACCAGTAGACGTTTGGCAGTAGATTTATGGACGTAAACCTCTATGCGTTTTCGCCTAGGTCTGTATTTATGGCTGACACCAGCCAATCACATTACTGTAGCGGGGGAACCAAAGTGTATGCATATTAGTTACATATACATTACATCATCTGCTCGGGGGATAGCCAATCCCCATTGCAGATGCCTGCTCAGCCATGGACACCGAAGTTTAGAGTACCTGTTATTGCCATATCTAAGTAATAATCAGGCTTGGTGTTTGTTAACATCGGTGATATTACCAGGTCTGGTGTTTCAAAGTTATATGGACGTAAGCTACACTAAATGATCTTACCAGGTCTGGTGTTTCAAAGTTATATGGATGTAAGCTACACGAAAAATAATTTAAAAGATTATAGTAAGCGGGACCATTTTGTTGTCTTTGATAATCTAATCAATATATCAATACATAAAATTAGTCCACTTTAAAAAGATTATATTGCTGTGATATGAGTCACTACAAATTCCAAAGCAGTTAATTAAAACTATGATTATTTGAGAAAGATATTACAATAATCTAGAATTACTGTGGGTGGAATCCGCCTCTGTATGGATTTAAGAAAACGCAGAAAAATAGACATGGGCTTAAGATAAGATTGTTTTCTTCTTATTTATTTACCATTTAGATCGAATCGATTATGAAGAGGGCCAGGAGTCATATCCATCGAAGTACAGATCAGGCTCGACCTGAGTGATCGTATAAGAGCCGTTGTTTCGGAATCATATGTCTCCTATTGGTAGATGGAGTCATAAAAACATATTTTATGACACATAAATTATCAGAGCAGATAGCAGAAACAGAAGGAAAACTACAGGAACTACAAGAGACAGTGTTAAAGTGAGAAGAAATCACAATCATCAAAGATCGAAAGTCGGGTTTTCAATAAGTGAGGCAGCTAGTTCTGAACTTCGAATTGAATTTGCCAAAATCAAGCAGGTTTGAAAATGTAAATGGCTGGAAATATTTTCAAAGTAGTCGTAAGATGTATGACCGATCCTAAGATCATTTGAAATAGTGAAAGACACTTTTCAAAAGCAAAGCAAATTATTAAGCAACAGGAAGAACTACGCCAGAGAAATACAAATTAATACTGAATGTTTGTATCTTACCAACGAAATCTATTAGACAGAGAAGGGGGATCAATGCTCTGTGAGAAGAAAAAATAATACAAAAGAAATGAGATTCTATAGAAGTGTGGTCAGAATATGATGGACTGGACTATGAAAAGGTTTTTGAGAAAATGGAAATATCTTTGAAAACATTTCAAAGGTGTGGGAACGAAATACTAAGACCATTCGGAAGTAGAAAATGTCCAAAATCTAAGCAAAGTATTAAGAAACAATACGAAAAGGAAATTCAGGCAAAGTAAATGTGGTTCTATAAAATTATATTGAGAATATTATTGACAGACTCTTGGAGGTTTTTTTTTTTAACGGGAAACGAAAATGATATTTACAATCAAAATTAAGAAAAAAACATTTTCTATGCGATATAGTGAGAAAAGAATGATAGGAAAAATCGACACTCACTAGATATATTTAAGGTTAGATGGACAGATGAAACTAGAGCAAAGAGTAGGAGGGCTGGGGAAACAAAAAGGCTGACTAAGAGTTAAACATGACAAAATGTTGTGACGAGCTAAGATCGACCACGACGCGAAGGTAAAAAAGTCCTTAGCGAAAAATATATAACTTTTTCTAATTTCACATAGCAACCACAAGGGAATAAATTGTTTGGTTGACGTGATCTTTTTAATTGCATGAAAACCGAATTTTTATCACGAGATATCGATTTTACTGAATTGGTCTATTTGAAAATATTTTTTCTGATATCGCTCTGATTTTTTTCAGTCGTTGCTACATAAGAATGACTGGCATAGTATTTTAAAAAATTGATAAAATCGCCTTTTTTATTCCATATAATTAAACAATAGATTATTTACCTTATTCGGATTATTGTTTTCATATGTACGACGTTTCGGCCTTTGTACACCCCGGGCTTCTTCAGGTGCTAGGAATTTCAAGCGAACCTATGAGTACGATCACTGAGCTATATTATTCACATACCATGTGCGAAGCCTCATTTGGTAGTCATGAAAAAGGCCGGAGGGTACAACGGCCGAAACGACGGACAAATGGCAACCAAAATTATGACAATATTCTGAATAATGTAAATAGTGTAAATACAAACTCACCTCAGAAATGTAGTCAAATACACAAGAGAATATTCTCGCACAACTCAGCCAGTTAAGAGTCGTACGTGATACACATTTCGGCGATCATATAACTTTTGCTTCATGACTGAATTGCTAGAAGATTTTGCAGTAGATGTTCGCCGTTACTTTCTGCACTAGATTGGTTGCCAACCATGTATATAGGACCCAGTATGTCTTGCTATACAACACGGAGCTGGAAACAGTAGAAATGTTGCATATATTTCCCAAGAATATGTGCACGTAAGTGCATAACACAATCCCTACTGATATTTAAAATCGGCTCTACAATTAATTGATCAATTAAATTTATTAACGGCATATAAAACGTCACTTCTCCCTCTACATAAGGATTAAATAGCAGGACATAATGTATTCTAAAGCTTTGACTATAAAGCAGTCTACCGTAGAATGTATTAGAATCCTACCGCGGTAAATATTTCTCTCCAGTTAGTATGTCACTTACGAGACATGATCGTAAAATCGTACAACGCTTAAGTGACAGATATATATATATATATATATATATATATATATTAATGCATGTTTCCAAGCAACAACAAACTCATGCATATAAGACACTGGACACCAGTGCTCTTTCGTACATAATAATTCTTGTTTTCGCTCTCGCACGGTGATGTGTGACGTGATGAGCTGTAATGTGACATTCGCTTCCAGTGTCTTATATATGCACGAAATTGTTGTTGCTTGGGAATCTTCCATTTAAATAAAAGCAATTTGCCATTATCGTTTGTCCGTGTTTATAATTATATAATGTAATTTGAAATCTTTGAAAATGACTTATGTAAGTCGAATGTTTAGATTGAATTATTAAAAAGTTATGTATCAATATTGTAATTTTTTCTTCATTTAATGACAATGGTATAAAGCTTATCAGAGAGAATATGAAAAAGATTAACATTAAAATAAATAGCCAAAACTTGTCTATATTATTTTATAAAACATGCATTAATGAAAAATGCTGCCTAAATACAGACAATTACAGGCCCTTGATGAGTCTGACGAGACTCGCGCAGTTACTCTGGACATCTCCAAGGCTTTCGACAGGGTTTGGCACTCTGGCCTGCTATGCAAACGCGGTTATGGTATTACCGGTCGCCTGATTGACCTAATCTAATTTTTCTTAAATAACCGCAAAATGAAGGTCGTTCCGAATGGGCGTGCCTCTTCGTCCTACAGCACGAATGCTGGTGTCCCTCCCACAGGGCTCTATCCTGGGCCCGACGCTCTTCCTTATTTTCATCAACGACCTCCCAGATGAGATCAAGTCCCACGTACGCATCTACGCAGATGACACTACAATATACTCTCGCACCAGTAAGAAACCTGTCGTGGCGGACAGACACAATCTCGCTGCTGACCTTGAACGGGATCTACACTCTGTGGTGAACTGGGTGAAGAAGTAGCTTGTCAACTTCAATTCATCTAAGACAAAGCTCTTGTCTGTCAACCATTACAGGCAACCTCTCCTGCCTCCCATAAGCATGGACCAAGTGATTCTCCCTGAGAGTAATACACTACGCCTTCCTCGGCCTTACTCTGTCCTCAGACCTCAAATGGAACTACTATATTGAATCCATAGCAAAATCAACTGCTAAGAAGGTTGGGTCACTATGTCGATCCAGCATGTTTTTTCCACCTGAATCCATCCTGCATATATACAAGTCAACCATCCGTCCGTGCATGGAGTACTGATGCCATTTATGGTCAGGTGCCCCTGCCGTTCTCCTCAGTGTTCTTGACAAGCTCCAAAGGAGAGTCTGTAATGTGATAGTTAATGATCTGGCGACTCGACTGCAGCCACTTCCCCATCGTCGAAATGTGTCCTCCCTTTGTTTGTTCTATAAATACTTTCATGGCTTTTGCTCGGACGAACTTAAGTCACTGATGCCTCCTCAACAGGTGTTTAATCGTGCAACCAGACTGGCAACTAGGTCCCACCCATTCACAGTCAGGTTAGCCAAATGCAGACGACAATTCTACTCCTGCAGCCTCTTCTTTCGCACTTACCGCCTGTGGAACTCGTTCCCGTATTCTTGCTTTCCTGACGGCTACGACCTCCAGAAATTTAAATGCAAAGTCAATACTCATCTACTAACCACTGGACTCTAGCTCTCTCCCCACCCCTGTATAACCTTCCCTTTCTCTCCACCTATGTATCTGTCATCGCACCTGCTTTCTATTGTTCCTTTCTAACTAGTCTGTACTCTTCACTCTTTTCTAATTAATTTTTTTTCATTTATGTAATCCCCTGCACATCACTGGCATTTCCGCCTTGCTCGGGGTGAAATGATTAAAAAAAAAATATGTATATATATATATATATATATGTGTGTGTGTGCGTGTTTGTGCATGTTCTTCACGACTCGAGGACATCATTATAATTATTGTAAGAAAGTAAATTAATAAGGCACTGATAAAGAGTAAACACGCGGCAAAAGCTTTCATAATTAATAGTAAATTCTAATAACTGGTAATAAAAAAAAATGAACTTAGCCGACGCTCTCTAGGTATTGTCTTTCTAATGGACAAATCCGAAAATTCCTCACTATTGACGCTCTCTCCATTATAGTAGAGTGAAACACCTATTAATAAATCGATCTTGTCTGACAATCCAAGCATTTCTTTTTTGCCATATTTTATTGAATATACATAATTTACAAAACAGAGCTAAACTCCAATCCTGCCATTTTTAACACTGATTCCTACATCTTTCGGAGTATAAATATCAATTTCGATAGAAAATTGTCTTTAATAATACCATGTCCAGACTAATCTCGCTAGGAGTTTAAAAAATCAGCCACATATTTAGCTTTTTCTTTTATACGCCCTATGCCTTCATATGCGATCATGGCCCTCCACATTTCCCCATCCGTAGTAGAACTTTACACTCCTCCTGTTACCTCTCCCAAACCCAACATTGCCATACATTTACTTCAAGTATGTCACAAGTTGCTCTCGCAAGTTTTTTTCTATACTCTATATGTCTTGTGAGTATCACATTCTCCAAACTCTGCTTCCTCTTTACATATCCCAAAATAAATTTCAAATTTTCCTGATGTCAATTATCAGTTTCTTTTTCCATCTCATCGTTTCCAAATCTTCATCGTTGATCACATGTTCGATCCCTGGTCTCCTCATCATCATTCTCTCGAATCACCTCTCCATTGTTTAAATTCCTTCATTCGTCTTTGAGGAGATTGTCAATCATTTGCTGCAATATCAAAGGAAAATCATCGCATAGCATTCCAGTATTCTCTGCTTTGTTTACAGTGAAATTTGTCTATCTCTCAATACTGTACTCAGCGTCTGGAATAACATCCTTGCCCATGCCAAGGAGTCTTGGAATCTCAGCTTCCACTTTCTTTTACAATAATCATAATTTCAAAGTTGATAGGCTGTCTCTAGCTTTAAAATATATAATAAAAATAGGTGGCTAATTCTTTTTTCAACCTATAATTCTTGTCACTACATTATTGAAACGTTGAGAATTAATGCAGGAATTTGATTAAAAAGTTATTAGTAAAATAGCAAAATTTTGATTTTCTGGTATCGATATCAAATAAGTTTCTTTCGTCGTAAACTGAATTTTGAACGCTAAATAAGTCGTCTGAGTAAATTGTATCATAGCTGAGACTAAGAACTACAAATATACCTACTTAGAGCCAAACCTGAAGCAAAAACTAAAATAAAAGAGCTGAAAAAAATACAGACGTACAGGTAAATAAACAGACACACACACAAACATTTTTCTTATATATATATATATATATATATATATATATATATATATATATATATATATTATCGATTTTCTGCACTATTGTAAGAACTGCAACATTGAAACTTCTGAATATTGTTTCTTATGTCTTTGTCTATGAGTGTATCAAATTTGATTAAAATCGGACCATTCCTTCTATAACCCGATTTATTCTATTTTCGATTTTCGATAATTATTGGGGGTACCTCGACACAAAACCAAGGTAAGAACACACAAATAGACACACACACACATAAACACACAGACAATGTTCCATTTATAAATAAGTTTAGATACTTTTTATTATAATCTTACAAATTTAATACTGTGCATTAATTAAATACCCAAGTATTAACACTGAATTTTAATTAAAAACAAATTTATGCTGGTGTTTAATCAAAAACTTAGAAATAATATTTGGTTTTAATTAAAAACATCAAACTTTATACTGGATTTGAATAAAAACCTATAAATTAATACTGGAATTTAATTAAAAATCTCGAATTTAAAAGTAAATATTAATTAAATTCTTATGAATTAACAATGAATTTTTATTTCATATCGACAAATCACAGGCGAATTTGAATTAAATTTGTAATTAAAAGTAATGAATTAATAATGAGTTTTACTCAAAATATGCACAATAATTCTATATTTTAATTTAAAAACTATGAAATTATACCAACTTTTTTTAAACATAGAAATTTATTCTTGATTTTAATTATAACTTATGAACTAATCCTGAATTTTAATAAAATTATAGTTAAAACTGTACATTTTTTTCAAGTTCTACCTAATACCTGATTTTGCTTTAAAGATTTTTATAGAAAATCTAAAACCAAATATATCTAATACACAATTTTAGACCAGCACTGATACATTGTGGTGATAACGAGCTAATGCGATGGACCTGATGTTTGCACTCTCAGGACCAAAAAGCAAATGACCAAAAGTCGTCGTTGCGCATCCGTGTTCGCGCAGATGTTCCGGTTGAAAAATAAAAATTAGTTAAATATTAAATGTCCAGTTCGCTAGCCTACGCGAATTTTATTTAACAGCCAATGGGAAGCCCAGAATCAAATGCAAGTGTGAAATCCCAAGTGATCTGCTGTGATCCAAAATGAAGATATAAAAAGCGGATACAGAAAACTTCGAAAGGCAGACCGACTCGAGGAGAAGAGAGTAATTGGTATCTTCCTTGACCGAAAGTCAAATGGCTTATTACGCTCGGCTTCCTTACCTCTTTCCTTCTTCCCTGCCTCAAAACTACTGACTGACCTAAGGAGCAAAGACATTCCTTACTTATAGCGCTCCCCACATTCCTAAGCATTAATTCTCTTTAGCATTTTATTGTCATGAACATTTCAACCTCCGTTGGACTTATATTTTAAGTTTTACTTCAATTGTAAAAACATTAATTGATGTGTGTATATATAAAATGTTATTTTTTACCTCAATTTGCTTTTCCTGATTTTATAATCATTTTTTGACTTACAGTGGGCTATCTTCCAACAAGGCCAAATTACGTGAACCTGCAACAGTATACAACTACCCTCCACTGGAACGGATTTTCCACTACTATTAGAAAAGTATTTGCTTTTCCTGATTTTATAATCATTTTTTGACTTATAGTGGGCTATCTACAACAAGGCCAAATTACGTGAACCTGCAACAGTATACAACTACCCTCAACTAGAACGGATTTTCCACTACTAATAGAAAAGTATTTGCTTTTCCTGGTTTTATAATCATTTTTTGACTTGTAGAGGGCTATCTACAACAGGGCCAAATTTACGTGAACCTGCAACAGTATACAACTACCCTCCACTGGAACGGATTTTCTACTACTAATAGAAAAGAATTGATAAGCAACCCTCTATAACATAACATTTCTACTGAAAAAATGAATAAAGTTTCAATGAATTTTCCTTAGAAAATTCAACGAAATAAACTTCTTCTGAGAACAGCAACAAACCAGATTTCTTAATAAGATTCTACACCATTTTTTTTTCTTTTATTATTCAAATATATAATTCTTAAAGTATTTTCACAACATAAGTACGCTACTTCTCAAAGCCGAGCTAAAGTGATAATTCAGTGATATTATTACTAAAACCCGTTAAGTCACTGGTAAATAAAACGCAGGCTTGGAAAGAAAATCAATATACAAACCTGATATTTCCAATAATTCTAATTTAGGTGATGTGGCGAAAGAGAGGAAGAGGTTTTAACACTTTGAGTACGTGAATGACTCGGTGGAATTATGTACGAACTTCGAGAAGTATTATATGCAAAGTAACTTGGACACATGGAGATATAAGAGAAAAATATAAAAATTAGGCACAGTTGCCTCATTCGACACCAAGAAAGAGGGACGCTTACACAGTGTGAAAGAAAACAGAAACAATTTATTTATTTACAGTAAATACAAATTTAAAGAACTGAAGGATACGAAGTCTTGCTGGAAATATTATTTTGAACGCAGGGTGAGAAACGCCGAAGATTTTAGAGAAAATGAAAGTAAAAGGAAGGCTTATACTTAACATCAGAAAGAAACAGCTTAAATTTTTCAGAAACGTATGTAAAAGGGCTGTGAGTTGTGGGGCAATGGATATCGACTCGGCACAACAAATCGGTGTGCCGAATGAAAATTCCAGTTGAATTTCTTGAATTCACTTACGCACAAATACCCTATGGAAAGATATTAATCCGTCTCTTCTCTCCAGTTATAGGTTTAATAACAGGACAGATTGGGTTCTATAGCCTTGGCTGGCAACCAGTCTACCGCAGAAAGCAATGGTAATCTACTGCGGAATAATTTTCTGCCCAGTCAATTTTTTTCTCTTTTAAGACATGATCGCCTAAAGCGTGTATCACGTATGGCACTTAACTGACTGACTGAATATAATAGTTGAAAACATGATTAATGCTTCTACTAAGCATAAAATGGGGGACCACTTTTATTATGTTATGAAGTAATAAACTGATCTCCCACTAATTACTACTTAATAATATGATACATCTATTCCTGCTGTAGCTTTGAGTCAAATAACAGAACAGGTTAGGTTTAGCTAATTAGGTTTAGACAAGCAGTCTAACGCAGAAAGCTAGGACAAACTACTAATTTTCTGCCCAGTCAGTCAAGTCTTTCGAGACATGATAGCCCAAAGCGTGTATCACGTATGGCATTTAACTGACTGAATAAAGAAAGAATTCTTGGAAAATTTGATTTTTCTTCATCATGTGCCATGTCTCTTCAGGACGTAGGCAATCATAGACTTCTACTTCGCTTTTGTCTCTTGTCCTCTCAAAATTCATCCTCTCTGTTTATCTCCCAATCTCTGCCATCCATTTGCTCAGTCCTATCGAGGTAGGTCTCGTGCTGTTTTCCCCTGTTTCTCTTTTCTTGTAGTCTTCCTGTGAGTATTACATTCTCCAGGCCCACTTTCCTCATTACATATCCCACAAACCTCATCTGTCTTTATCATATATTCAGTATGTGTTTTCTCCACTATCGATCCAATCCAACACCTTTTTGCTAGTTCAGTGCTCAGTTCATGGAATCCTCAGCACACTTCTCTAAAACTACATTTCTGTTGCCTGAAACCTCTCTACAATCCTTGAGGAGGTAGTCCAACATTCACTGAACATACAGAAAACAGCTATCACACAGCAATCCAGCACTCACTCCTTTGTTTCCAATGAGTTTTTCCTGTAATCTGGTTAGATTTTGAAATGCTTCATTGGCCATGCCAATGCACCTATGTATCTCAACACCGGACTTTCCGTGTGTTTTCTCACGGAATCTGTTCAACTTATACAGCGAAACAATTCCGAGAGAAATAATATCTTTGACAGGATTCGTCATTGTTGGCCACAATCTCAACAGTTTATGATACGCGGATGACACAATGCTGATAGTAGACACAAAAAGGAGAATGCAGGACCTCCTACAGATGTTAGCAAGAGAAAGTGAAAGGAAAAGATTATGTATAAACTCTAAGAAAAGTGAATGTTTGGTCATGATCAAAAAGAAAACCTTAAAATAACAATTATCAGTCGGAGAAACTAAAAATAAAACGAGTAAAGAAGTTTAAATCGCTGGAAAATTTGATGCCCAGTTTATAATAAGATATCGAGAAATAATATATAAAATTAGTTTTGAAAATATCCGCTAAAGGTGTTGCTAAACTTTGCAGTAATTTCTAGTACAATAGAGACAATAAAAAACAAAATGGATTAAAGTAATTATAGTTTTAGAAAAGTGAAAACAGGAATTCTGTTTTATATATAGAAATATCGGTTGGAAGTTTTAAGTAAACTGAGCACGGAACTAGCAAAAAGGTGTTGGATTGGATCGATAGTGGAGAAAACTCATACTGAATATATGATAAAGACAGATGAGGTTTGTGGGATATGTAATGAGGAAAGTGGGCCTGGAGAGTGTAATACTCACAGGAAGACTACAAGAAAAGAGAAACAGGGGAAATAAAACATGGGGGTTTAAAATATATTCTACCACCTAACTCATTCAAAAACACGAAAATCTCAGTCATTAACAATTAATTATCTAAAATAAAAAGAATAGAGGCACAAATATAAAAGCAATAAGTCAGTTGATATGCGTTATACACGCTTAAGCGATCATATCTCAAATGACACATGACTTACAGGACAAAATATTTTCCCGCGGTAGGTTACCATAACATTCTGACTCGTTGCCAATCAAGGCTATAGAAACCAATCTGTCCTGCTATTTATAAATATATAGCTGAATAGAAAAGAGGGGCACGAATACCTTCTCCAAGAGTGTATGCGCATATGTGACGACAACGAATTTAACTGGAACTATTTCAAGTTCCAAGCTAATATCCACTGGTTCACAACACAAATAATAAAAGTCAAAATGGTTTTGCTTAAATAAAATACTCGGTTCCTCTGAAGTGAGTTAAATCCCTGGGCGTAGTAGTGCAGAAAATCACATAATCTTGCAAGTTAGAAGACATAGACAAGTGAATTTTAGTTGAAAAGTATTAAAGAGCTCATATGAAAAATTTCTTTCAGAGTATAAAGTAAAATTCATATAATGTAGTAATAAAAAATGAATAAAAGGATAGGGAAATCCAAGAAAATACAGGTTGGAAACATTTTAAGGTGTAAAACGGCCGAAATTCTGAGATTATAAAATATTGATGTGCTTTCATGTCCGAGAAAGAGAGATTTAATGAAAACTTCTCGTTTTAAATATTCCAATAAATATTGCGCATATAATAACCAACGTAAGTATGTAGGTCAGAACACGTACGCATATATTAATGATATATTTTCTAAAAAATCCCGAAAACAAAGAACATAACATAATTATGTTTGTTCTTGTGGTTACTATTATTATCTTAGTTTAGTTATTGTACAAGGCAAAACTCTGATAATGCTAAAATGTAAGTTGGACCAAACTTTTTTGCAATAACATCATTTCTGAGAACACTAGTCTAATAAATATAATTTTATAAAATATTATATATTTTGATTGATAAAATCACATGAATTAATAAAATTATTACTAAAAGAAATTCAATATTTACCAAGTTTAAATTTTTCTTTGCATTCTTCTGTTAAAATAGATTTTTGATTCGATTAAATCGTTCAGCTATTTTTTGCTGTAGAGATTTTGTGAGAACCATTTACAAGACAAGAATTAGTGTATGAACCGAAGAGGGACGAACAAGTTTTGTTTTTTTTATAGTGAGTAATTACTTCTCGAAGAAGGACCTCCACACAGTGGTGCGGTGGGATAAAAAGTGTCTCGCAAATTTCAATGCCTCTAAAACGAAACTCCTATCTGTCAAGCAACACCGGTAAATCTCTCCTGCCACCCGTAAGCATGGACCAAGCAAGTGTCGCTGAAAGCAATACTCTGCGCCTCTTTGGCTTTACCCTTACTTCTGACCTCAATTTGAATCATTACATTGAATCAATGACTAAAAGCTCTGGTAGGAAGGTTGTGTCACGGTGCCGGGCCAGGAAGTTATTTGAATCCATCTTGCAAGTATACAAATCAATCATTCGACAATGCATGGGATACTGTTGTCATATCTGGTACGGCGTCTCTACTGTTTCTCACAGTGTTTTCGACAGGCTCCAAAGGAGAAGTTGTAATGTGACTGGTCCCGACCTGGCAGCTCGACACCAGGCACCTTCTCATCGGCGGTATGTGGCTTACCTCTGTCTCTTCTACAAATATTCTTATGGTTTCTGCTCCGAAGAAGGTACGTCACTGATGCCACCTTCGACAAGAATTTACTTGGGCACCCAGACAGGCAGCAAGGTCCCACCATTAGAGGCAAGTTAAATCAACCAAATGCAAGCGACAGTTCTACTCCAGCGGCTTCTTTCACTTTACGAATTCCCTTCCATATACTTGCTTTCCTGATGACTGCAAACTCCAGGAATTTAAATGCAAAGCCAATTCCCATCATTTATCAAGTTAACTCCAACACTTATCACCCTGTGTATCTTGATTTTTTTCCTTTTACTCTACTTTCGTAACTGTATATAGTTCCGTATTCACATCCTTCGGTAGCCCTTTCTCTTTCACCCACGGTAGCTGGTTCGTATTTGTCTTCACTCTCCTCCTGCCTAATACTTCAACTCTCTCATGTAACTCCAGCCCTTTCTACAACAACTCGTGCATCTTGTTTTTTTCCTTTCTCTCTACCTTCGCAACAATCTTCACTCCTATGTTCCCATCATTTTGTTGCCCTTTCTCTTTCACCCCTTGTAGCTGGTTCGCCTTATTCTTCACTCTCATCCTGCTTAATACTTAAACTCTCTTATGTAACTCCAACCCTTTCTACAACACCTCATGTATCTTGTTTTTTTCCTTTCTCTCTACCTTTGCAACTATCTTCACATCTATGTTCCCATCATTTTGTTGACCTTTCTCTTTCACCCCCTGTAGCTGGTTCGTCTTTGTCTTCACTCTCCTCCTGCCTAATACTTCAACTCTCTTATGTAACTCCAGCCCTTTCTACAACACCGCGTTTTTCTTATTTTTTTCCTTTCTCTCTACCTTCGCAACTATCTTCACACCTATGTTCCCATCCTTTTGTTGCCCTTTAACTTTCACCCTTTGTAGCTGGTTCGTCTTTGTCTTCACTCTCCTCCTGCCTAATACGTCAACTTTCTTATGTAACTCCAGCACTTTCCACAACACCTCGTGTATCTTATTTTTTTTTCCTTTCTCTCTACCTTTGCAACTATCTTCACATCTATGTTCCCATCCTTTTGTTGACCTTTCTCTTTCATCCCTTGTAGCTGGTTCGTCTTGTCTTCACTCTCCTCCTGCCTCATACTTCAACTCTCTTATGTAACTCCAGCCCTTTTGGCAACACCTCGTGTATCTTGTTTTTTTCCTTTCTCTTTACCTTTGCAACTATCTTCACATCTATGTTCCCATCCTTTTGTTGACCTTTCTCTTTCACCCCCTGTAGCTGGTTCGTCTTTGTCTTCACTCTCCTCCTGCCGAATACTTCAACTCTCTTATGTAACTCCAGCCCTTTCTACAACACCTCGTGTATCTATATGTTTTTTCCTTTCTCTCTCCCTTCGCAACTATCTTCACACCTATGTTCCCATCCTTTTGTTGCCCTTTCTCTTTCACCCCTTGTAGCTGGTTCGTCTTGTCTTCACTCTCCTCCTGCCTAATACTTCAACTTTCTTATGTAACTCCAGCCCTTTCGACAACACCTCGTGTATCTTATTTTTTTTTCTTTCTCTCTACCTTCGCAAATATCTTAACACCTATGTTCCCATCCTTTTGTTCCCCTTTAACTTTCACCCCTTGTAGCTGGTTCGTCTTTGTCTTCACTCTCCTCCTGCCTAATACTTCAACTCTCTTATGTAACTACAACCGATTCTACAACACCTCATGTATCTTGTTTTTTTCCTTTCTCTCTACCTTTGCAACTATCTTCACATCTATGTTCCCATCATTTTGTTGAACTTTCTCTTTCACCCCCTGTAGCTGGTTCGTCTTTGTCTTCACTCTCCTCCTGCCTAATACTTCAACTCTCTTATATAAATCCAGCCCTTTCTAAAACACCTCGTTTTTCTTATTTTTTTCCTTTCTCTCTACCTTCGCAACTATCTTCACACCTATGTTCCCATCCTTTTGTTGCCCTTTAACTTTCACCCTTTGTAGCTGGTTCGTCTTTGTCTTCACTCTCCTCCTGCCTAATACGTCAACTTTCTTATGTAACTCCAGCACTTTCCACAACACCTCGTGTATCTTATTTTTTTGTTTCCTTTCTCTCTACCTTTGCAACTATCTTCACATCTATGTTCCCATCCTTTTGTTGACCTTTCTCTTTCATCCCTTGTAGCTGGTTCGACTTGTCTTCACTCTCCAGCTGCCTAATACTTCAACTCTCTTATGTAACTCCAGCCCTTTCGACAACACCTCGTGTATCTTATTTTTTTTCCCTTTCTCTCTAACTTCGCAACTATCTTCACACCTATGTTCCCATCTTTTTGTTGCCCTTTCTGTTTCACCCCTTGTAGCTGGTTCGTCTTTGTCTTCACTCTCCTCCTGCCTAATACTTCAACTTTCTTATGTAACTCTAGCCCTTTCTACAACACCTCGTGTATCTTATTTTTTTTCCTTTCTCTCTACCTTCGCAACTATCTTCACACCTATGTTCCGATCCTTTTGTTGCCCTTTCTCTTTCACCCCTTGTAGCTGGTTCGTCTCTGTCTTCACTCTCCTCTTGCCTAATACTTGAACTCTCTTGTGTAACTCAGGCCCTTTCTACAACACCTCGTGTATCTTGTGTTTTTTTCTTTCTGTCTACCTTTGCTACTATCTTCACACCTATGTTCCCATCCTTCTGTTGTCCTTTCTCTTTCACCCCCTGTAGCTTGTTCAGCTTTGTCATCACCGTTTTCCTGTTTAAAACTTTAACTCTATTATGTAACCCATTGCACATCAGTGGCGGTAGCGCTTTGCTTGTGGTGAAATGATTTTAAAAAAAGTAATCAGCTGCATAGCATGTTCAAAAACACATGTCATGTATCGATACCACCAGTCAAGTCCTTTGTCAGAGAAAAAAATAAGAATTATTCTTTTCTTAAATATGAAATGAGTTTATTACTCGCGAAATTATTGCTCGGAAATTTATTTTTATAGCATTCATCAATTCATATGAAAGAATTTCTTTTGGACACAAACATATTTAATAATTTGTTTTCTCACGAACAGATTACACATTGTTTGAATTTAAAGACTGATCAGCGCTGTTATGAAAATAGATTTGTAACAGAATCTGAAGTTTCGAACACATCAGTTTTTAATGATTATCAATATTATTGTGACGTGCCAAAAGTCTGTATTTAAAGTTAATGGTAAATGGCGCCAGGATCCACTGAAAGTGTACACATCCATACAAAGAAATTTTTGCTCTAAAATCCTCGTTGCGACGATTCTCTAGTCTTCCTACAAATTCTGTGACTTTTATTCTAACCGAGCATTTATCCGACATGATATCGAGATTTCTTTTCACGCAAATTAAAGATTTTTGTATATCGTTTCACCGAAATACTTCGCCGAAAGCAAAGAAATACATTCCCTGAGACGCAAAGTATCGCTGAATGCGAAAAATTATGAAAAACATTAAAAAATTATTATGAAAGGTACAAAGAACAACTTACGGCCATATCACGTTGAATACACCGGTTCTCGTTCGATCACCGAAGTTAAGCAACATTGCCTGGTTAGTACTTAGATGGGTGACCGCTTGGGAATATCAGGTGCTGTAAGCGTTTGGTGGTGAATATGTATTGTGGTGCAAATGATATCGGCTCGGAAAGAGAAATCGTTGAGCCGAGTTCGAATTCTAGTTGAATACTCTGCATTCACTTAAGTACTGGTACCCTTGGGAAAGGTATTAATCCGTCCCTTCCTTCCAGTTATGGGTTAAATGACCGGGTTGTACTTGGGGACTCTCTTCTTAAAAAAATCCGAATGGATCTTGATACTCGAAAAGAAAAAAAATTATTATTTGACACAAAACTTATATAAAAACAAAAATAAATTGTTAAAATAAAAAATGTATTACCAGCAATAAGTAAATAAAACTTAGTTGGCAATAAATGACCCGCTGAGATTTATATGCCATGAGAACAAAAATGAAGAACAAAACAATAAATATGGAGACTGTAATTAAATATTTGATGATGATACTTGACTGAGGCCGTAAAGATTTCTACCAGAGAGAAATTGGAATAAAAAATCAGTGTAAATAATATAGAAAATTTGAACAGATTTCAAAACGATCTGGTTAAATATTTCTCACATTTAGTCAGATTCCTTACATAAAACTTTGTATGTTACAATGTTGTAGTTTGACAGGCGAATGCGATTAATACACCGTACGATGCACATAACTATTAACTTTAGTCACGTCACAGGATATAATGAGCTGAGTTCGATTTGTGGATGTGTCTGTTTCACTTCTTCAATAAAACAATAGCTAGATTATTTATAAGTGGACATTGAAATCAACAGTCTGTTTTATGCTAAACACACTCATCAGGACACTACACACACAATATGAAGATTGCAGTTAGCAACAGTCTCTCAACACTTTTATGTTTACATATGCTCTTTCCCTTTTATTGTGCACTTTATCCCCTAAATATAGCAGATCATAAAATTTTCTCACATTCATATATATTTTTTTATTATCCTTTAAAACACTTTCTTGAAGGCAGGTGGTTGCATGACTTAAGTTTGCAATTAGCAAAATCACTTCGTTTCAATTTACTCTTACTCCTCTTTCATTCCACTGAATAATTTTATTAACCGTGATTGTTATTTTGAGGTTTTCAGTTTGTTTGGTTGTCTTAAGCTTCCATTTTGTCTAGGTTGATTTTAGGTAATCTTTCCCTTGCAGGGCTTTCTTTTTGACTGGGTTCCGTTTTGTTTTCTAGGTTGATCTTAGGTGATTTCTTCCAAAAACAGTTTCCACTTCGGCTATATGCGTGACTCTTCAGAAATTAATTGAGTTCTTTCGGTGACTGGCGTGTGTATACACTGCTTCTATACAACACGTTAAAATTTCCCTTCTCTGATTCCATGTGCCTATGGTTTAGGGAGTAGGGATTCCAACTGACACCAAATCGGTCGAGTTTCGATCCCGGCCAGAAGCAGGTGGATGTGTCGAGCCACACTGATGAGCTGTGATACAGCAAAACAGGCTTGTATGTGAATGACTAATATATATATATATATATATATATATATATGTATGTATGTTTCAAGATAATCTCTCAAATTTGCATCATTTTTCTGATTGGAGCGATTCACAATCAAGATAACTTAAAAGAAAATATTTTATTCTTCAAGGTCGTGTCCAACAACTCCAAAATAATTTTGGAGGTGTGATACAGCAAAACAGGCTTGTATGTGGATGACTAATATATATATATATATATATATATATATATATATATATATATATATATATATATAATAAAATTCTTCTTTGATAATGGCTAAAATCATGACCAAATGCACTTGGATAAATAAAATATTTGTATAATTTTTATAGAATTTATGTTCTGCAAAGAAAAAATCACATAAAATATTAGATAAAATCTTAACTTCTTTATCTACTTCTTCTTCATTGTGTCCTGACGTTTTGCGAACGTTGGCAACCATTGCTTGCCACATCACCCTATCCCATGTAGCTCATAATATTACTTCTCCCCTTATTCAACTCAACCTCCGCACCGCATTCCATCATGTATGCTATTGCATTGATTTCTCTTCTCTCTCCTATTCTTATAACCACCACGTGAGCATCAGATTCTCCGAGTCCTCTTTCCTGATGTCAAGTATCAGTTTAGTTTTCGTCTTCATTCTCGCTAAAACGTCGTCATTGATCACATGATCTGTGCTTTATATCCTCAGCGTCTTCCTCTAGAACCACATTTAGGTTGCTTAAAGTCTTTCCGTTGTTATTGATGAGATTGCCCAGTATTCGCTGCCATACTGCAGAAGAGACATTTCTGTACTCTCTTCTCTGTTTCCAGCAAAATTTTCCCGTGTTCCAGTACACTATTCAGCTTGTGGAATGAATCCTTGACAATGCCAGTAAGCGCATATCTTAAGTAGGTTACTCTTCTGGATAAACCGACATAAATCACTAAACTGAATCAGAAGCATTAATAGTATGTGCATGTAGCCATATCACATTCAAACAAGGTTTGATCACTGAAGAAACGTTGAGCGTGATCAATAATTAAATTGGTGTGTACTGGGAAATATTAGATGCCGTAAAAACTTATCAACAAACACTGAACAAGTGCTGTAGCGAAATGATCCAGTCATTTCTAAGAAGAACAAACGGAAAGAATAGGGACAAGCTTACGCTCACACAGAACTTTCACAGGTTATTAAATACAAAAATAGGAATAGTGTCTGATCATCACACGCGCTCAACCTCATAATAAGATTAATATTTTGCAAACGTTGAGCGAATAAATCATATTAAATCTTTTCTGTCTCCCGTCATCATGGCTGACGCTGAAACTCCAGGCGTGGAACCCACTTTGCATTCATGGCCTCCCGTTTCGCACTGACAAATAGTGAAGGGATTATATTAAATCAAGTGCTACGTCTAGTATATGCATTGCTGGGAAATGGATATAGACTCTGAACAGGAAATCGGAGAGCCGAGTTCAAATTTCAGTTGTATTCATTGCATTCGCTTACATACAAATACTCTTGGGAAAACATTTGTCTATATTTCTGAGATGAGGTAGTATTTCTAGTATTTACATTATTAGGACTATTGTCCTCATCTTTCTTGCCATTTGTACGACTTTTAAAAATAGATCATTCTATTTGTCTCTATTTCTGAGATGAGGTAGTATTTACAGTATTTACATTATTCGGACTATTGTCCTCATCTTTCTTGCCATTTGTACGACTTTTAAAATAGATCATTCTATTTGTCTCTATTTCTGAGATGAGGTAGTATTTACAGTATTTACATTATTCGGTCTGTTGTCCTCATCTTTCCTGCCATTTGTACGGCGTTTAAGAATAGATCATTCTGTTTGTCTCTATTTCTGAGATGATGCAGTGTTTACAGTATTTACATTATCAGGACTATTGTCCTCATCTTATTTGCCATTTGTGCGACGTTTATTAATAGAACATTCCATTTGTCTCTATTTCTGAGATGAGATATTATTTACAGTATTTACATTATTCGAAATATTGTCCTCATCTTTCAAACTGAACCCTTTATTACAATCAGTGGTGTATATAATCCTCATTCGTTGAGTAAAGACTCTTTTTTTTTTTTTTTTTTAATCATTTCACCCCGAGCAAGGCCGAAACGCCACTGATGTGCAGGGGGTTACATAAATGTAGAAAGATTAATTAGAAAAGAGTGAGGAGTTAGAAAGGAACAATAGAAAACTGAGAAAGCAGGTGCAATGACAGGTACAAGGGCGGAGAGAAAGGGAAGGTTATACAGGGGAGGGGAGAGAGCTAGAGGCCAGTGGTTAGTAGGTGAGTATTAACTTTGCTTTTAAATTTCTGGAGGTCGTAGCCGTCAGGAAAGCAAGAATACGGGAGTGAGTTCCACAGGCGGGAAGTGCGAGAGAGGAAGCTGCAGGAGTAGAATTGTCGTCTGCGTTTGGCTAACCTGACTGTGAATGGGTGGGACCCAGTTGCCAGTCTGGTTGAACGGGTAAACACCTGTTGAGGAGGCATCAGTGACTTAAGCTCATCCGAGCAGAAGCCATGAAAGTATTTATAGAAGAGACAGAGGGAGGCCACATTTCGACGATGGGAAAGTGGCTGCAGACGAGTCGCCAGATCAGTACCTATCACATTACAGACTCTCCTTTGGAGCTTGTCAAGAACACTGAGGAGAACGGCAGGGGCACCTGACCATAAATGGCAGCAGTACTCCATGCACGGACGGATGGTTGACTTGTATATATGCAGGATGGATTCAGGCGGAAAAAACATCCTGGATCGACATAGTGACCCAATCTTCTTAGCAGTAGATTTTGCTATGGATTCAATATAGTGCTTCCATTTGAGGTCTGAGGACAGGGTAAGTCCGAGGAGGCGTAGTGTATTACTCTCCGGGAGAATCATCTGGTCCATGCTTATGGGAGGCAGAAGAGGTTGCCTGTAATGGTTGACAGACAACAGCTTGGTCTTAGATGAATTGAAGTTGACAAGCCACTTCTTGCCCCAGTTCACCACAGAGTGTAGATCCCGCTCAAGGTCAGCAGCGAGATTATGTCTGTCCGCCACGACAGGTTTCTTACTGGTGCGGGAATTGGAAGACATGAGTTAACTCCCTTTCTCTCCCTCTGTGTTGTTCCTAAATACTTTTATCGTCAGACTTTAGTCACACATTTATAAATCTACCATTCGCAGTTTATTAAATACTGTTACCAAATCTAGTGTGGTTCTCATGGTGCACATCTCGAGATTATTGGCAAAACTTCTGCCACTTTCTAATTGATGTAACGTTGCTTCCCTGGCAAATGGCCCGGTGAGATTTACTCTCTTGAACTTCAACTACAAGAATTTGAGTTTGTTACTAGACTGGTTAAAAAGTCACACTGTTTTGCATTTGAACTAGCTAAATGTAACCACTAGTTCTGTACCATCAGTTACTTTTAACAAACTTCCCACCGATGGGCCTCTTTTTCTTGCTTCTCTGACGACTAAAATCTTGAAAGATTTAATGCCAAAATCGCCCTCTTCTGTTGTCTTCAAGTCTTTTTCTTTTTTGTCCTTTCTTTAATCATTCCCAT
>JBBBDQ010000178.1:3662500-3672500 GCA_037127315.1 Ascarosepion bandense
CATTTACTCAGGCTTATTTAGTGAATTTGTTGTTGTCTCCTCTGTCTATCTTACATTCAATGGCCCCTTTTAGTATAATATTTTACAATCACTGTTTTATTATCATCTACACTAGAAATATCAACTTTCACTTCACGATGTTAAGCATACGTTTGCATTTTTTTACATTTTTGCTAAAATTCCGCTTTGTTAAAATGTTTGGTCCATGACATCCCTATATCTTACTGTAGAATCACATTTCTGCCGCCTCAGGTCCCCTTTCATCCGTGAAGTGACTGTCTAGCCTTCGGCTGGCATAAAGGTATCTGATAATACGTAACAGTTTAGTACATTTCTTTGTTTCTAATTATAACAATTAGAAACGGAATGAGAACTAAGACACCCGATTTCGAATTCCTTTCAGGTTCGTAACAATCAGATTCTTCTCTTTGCAACGTACCTTTAAGAAATATCTGATAATGTTACTCCAAATCATCCTATTGCTTATGGTTTGACATCCTCGACTTAGTATAATGGTTAGCTAACTTCTCTCACTAAAAACTTTTTTATAATCATATAGCCCCAAGCAAACATTTTACTGCCACTGTTTTGCAGGGGGTTACATAAAAGGAAAGTTATGAGAAAGAGTGATTTTTGTAGTGGGTATCAGGCAGTGGGTATGAGAAAAATGAGAATACTGATGTAAGTGGAGTGGACAGAGACAGAAGCATGAGAGAGAGTATGCATGTTATTGAGATTGCAGATGACTATTGATTTTACATTTAAATTCTTGTAGATTATAGCTATCAGAAAACAAGTAAATTGAAGGGAGTTTCACGGGCGGGAATTTTGAGAAAATAAGCTGCCGGAGTAGAATTTGTACTTACAATTTATTGGTTTAACAGTAAAAGTGTGGAATCTAGTTGCTAATCTTGTGGCTCGAGTAAATTTATATATATATGAAGCACCAGTGAGCTTCTCATCGGAGAAGAAGCCGTGAAAGTACTTGTAGAAGAGACACAAAGAAGCCACATTTCGCCGGTGAGAAAGTGACTGTATCTGAGCTGCCAAGTCGGGATCTATTACATTACAGATTCTCCGTGGTATTTTGTCAACTACTCCTAAGTGGATAGCAGGAGTACCCGACCAGATATGGCAGCAATATTCAATGCACGGGCGAATTGTTGATTTATATATGAGCAGGATTAGGCAGAAAAAACCCTCCTTGCCCTACACAGAGAACCGAATTTCTTAACAGCCGATTTATCTATAGATTCTATATAGTCATTCCTCTTGAGGTCTGTTGTGAGAGTTAAACTATAACAATTGATGAGAGAATTCTGTCCTCACTGGGTATCCCATACTTTCGAACTTTTGACACATCTAGAAAATCAATATTTCTTATGGATCAGAGGAGGCCTAACGGATTTTTCATGTCTTTAATACCAACAATATGACCTGTGAAGATTAAGATTTTCCTGCACCCATTTCTCGTTATATATTGTTGTGAGATCTCCCCTTTTTGTATATGATAATGGACTCGACTGAGTATACATATACTCCTGCCATAGACAGTTGAGAGTAATGGTAAATCTCCGTGCAAGTTATCGGATAGTACCGGAAGTGATAAGTAAGTTACAGAGAGATACCAAAGTTACCCGCATCAGAAGTCAGACTACCGCTGATCTCCACTCAGCTAGAATAATATACACGGATATACTATTTCCAACAACTTCACTTCAATACTTGTATATATTTATTTCATACTAATAATATTCCTGGATTCACTAACCTGCGGTTTGTATATTACGTTTAAAATAACATACTTTTCTATCTCCGTATCTGTTTTTGTTGTTCATTATTTTGTGCGGTTCCTCAATCGAAATCTACAACAAAATATATTCAGCCGTCCCTTCCTGATTCTGAGTTTTTTTACTCATTTCGTCCATTAACTTATACGAATATTTCTGTTCAACGATATTTCTGTTGACTCCAGTATTCTTCGACATTTTGGGGAGATTTCCCAGTATGTAACACAACCGACTTAGACTAACTCCCTTTGGACGGAAAGTAGCCCGGACAAAGCTATGTCAAATGTCATTCTCGGCTGAACAAAATACTACTACTACTACTACTACTACTACTAATAATAATAATAATAATAATAATAATAATAAAAACAGGAGCACAAACCTGCTTAAGCAGAGACTACTGGAAATCTCTGCCCAAAATCACGGGCTCGGAATTTTGACATTAAAATTCAGCCTTGTTAGGAAATTAATACCGAGCATCAGGAAGAGTCAACTAAAGCTCCTGGGACATGAAATAAGGAAGGAAGGCTTTGAGAACCTGATACTAACAGGCTAGATAGAGGGAAAATAGACAGGGGAAAGCAGTGGATAACATATTTGAAAGACCTGATCAGGTGGGTGACAAAAACGAGGGTTGCATGGTGAAACACGAGAAAGCATGCTAAGCGCCACCAAGGATAGGGAGATGTGGAAACCATGGTCGCCTACATCCTGAAAGGACATGGAACATAAAAGAACTGGAGGTTAACGGTAAATACCCAATGTTATATAAGAGGGCGGACATATAAGAAGTTTCTTAGTTTCTAACTATTATAATGGATGTTAGATCAAATTAAACATAGTCATTACCTAGATGTCAACAAGGTAATTCAGGTGCCGTAAGCTTGACTGTTAAAGTTGTCTTAAAAAGGATCGATATCTTTAAACGAAGAGCTAAGTTACAATTCCGGTTGAGTTCATTATACTCATTTACCAATATAACTGCTCTGGAAAGGAACTAAACTATCACTTCTCCTCCAACTATGTGTTAATGATTTATTCTTGTATCACTAAACAATGATTAGCTCCAAAAAATAAAATTTCGATTCGGAGTATTTAACTTTCGCTATTAAATATCCCATAGGGGTTTATTTGCCACTAAAAAAAAAAACAGAAAACAAAATTAACATGTAAAAGTGTTTCTTTCTTACGGAAAACAACGATAGTTTTGTGCTTCTCCTGTGTGCTGGGGTCTATTATAACATAGGCGGACATTATTTTCTAAATGATTCTCTTACTTCTATTGATCATTTTTTTTTCTTTCTGCGGAGGTCCGCTCTAAAGAACATCCGTTCGAGAAAGAAAATTACTTTATAGATCGAAACTTATATTTCTAAGACGAAACAGGAAAGACGTCAATAAAGTATAGAAATGACTTAAATAGTAAAATCTAGGGTACAATCAACAATATAGAAATTGAAAAGAAACAAAGCAATAGTCAGTCAGTTAAGTGCCATAAGTGAAACACGCTTGGGAGATCATGTCTCCAAAGATTATAACGCATTAGGTTGTCATTGCTTTCTGCGGTAGACTGGTTGCCAACCAGGGCTATAGAACCCATCTGTCCTGTTATTTAACTCATAACCGGAAGGAAGAGACGGATTAATACCTCTCCCAAGGGTATTAAGTGCCATACGTGAAACACGCTTGGGAGATCATGTCTCGAAAGATTATAACTCAGTAGGTTGCCATTGCTTTCGGCGGTAGACTGGTTGCCAGCCAGGGCTATAGAACCCAAGCTGTCCTGTTATTTAACTCACAACCGGAAGGAAGAGACGGATTAATACCTTTCCCAAGGGTATTTGTGCGTAAGTGAATGCAATGAATCCAACTGGAATTCTAACTCGGATCCACAATTTCTCGTTCCGAACCGATATCCACTGCACCACGATTCACATCCGCTAAAGCAATAGTAGAATGAGAGATGCCGGTAGAATTAGATGATACTCAGCCTTTACAGGACTTAATATATTAACGATAAATATTAATGTATGCCATTTAGACGTAATGAAGTAAATACACAACAGTCGTGTTATACTGAAAGACCTTATTTGATCTATTTAGATAACACTGTCAAAGAAGCCAAGTGCAAACGAATGTCGACTCGATCGGACAATCAGCCTAAGGAGACATATAACATTATCATCCGAATTATAATGACCAGACATCACAGCAGAATCAGACCGGAAATAATTAAATAACAGTGCGTGTTCATTAATGATATCAGAACAATGAAGGCAATTTTTATGCTCAGAATTTGTCAGAGAACCCAATACAAATGCGGAAGGTATACATGTGTTTCATATATTATGTAAATGCATTTGATAAATTATGTAACAAAGAACAGTTACTGTTGCTAGGTAATACTGAAATATTTCGGAAAGCTAATCAGAGTAGGATGTGAGTTGTGGTACAGTGGATATCGGCTTGGAACGAGAAACCGGGGAGACGAGTTCGAATTCCAGTTGAATCCATTGTATTCACTTACGCGCAAATACCCTTGGGAAAGGCATTAATCCGTCTCGTGCTTTCAGTTATGGATTAAATAACAGGACAGATAGGGTTCTATAGCTTTGGTCGGCAACCAGTGTACCGCAGAAAGCAATGGCAACCTACTGCGGGATAATCTTCTGCCAAGTCAGTCATGTCTCGAAAGAGACATGATCGCCCAAGCGTGTATCACGTATGGTAACTTAACTGACTGACTGAATCAAACTAGGTTCTATAGGCTAGGCTGGTAATCAGCCTCCCGCAGAAAGCAATGACAATCTACTGTGGAATAATCTTGTGCTCATTCGAGACATGATCGCCGAAAGCGTGTATCACGTATGGCACTTAGAATAATCCAAAACCTATAAGGACAGCAAAAGGTCTAGATTTGCGTAAAGCTCGTCTTCTGTGTGGTTCGTTGCGTTCCTCTATCTCTCTCTCTCTAACCTTGGACTTAGACTTGATTATAAAGTTCTCCAAGATGTTCTTCCTCATAAGATGACCAAGAAATTTCATCAGTCTCTCGCTCATTCTGAATATAATTTCTATATTTTACAATTTTAATTTTAAGTGATTTTAGTTGATTATCTCTCCGTCGAAATTCTCAATATCTTTCTGTAGAACTACATTTTTTGATGCCTGCAGGTTTTCTTTAATCTGTGAGGATTTTATATTTATGTATGTCACAGCGGAATGCGACACCATTTTCTTTGATTCAAATATTTCTTTTTCTTTTGTAATTTGTTTATCTTTTAATGTGTTCTTTTAGATAATCCAATGTGTAATGAATTATTTTGAACATTATTTTTACCGATACTCGTATTTAAGTAGATATTCTACCAACGCTATAGCACTCAATCTGTCTTGTTCTTTAACCCATAGCTGGAAAGAAGAGACGGATAAGTACGTTTTGTAAGTGTATTTCTACGTATGTGAATGCAACGAATTCAAATGGAATTCGAACTCCGCTCTGCGATTTCTCGTTCCGAGATGATACCCATTGCACCAAAACGCAAATCCAACTCCATAAGTTAGGCTAGCATATAGAAATAACTGCCGTTCAAACCTCTACACAAAATAAGGAGACGTCATAATTTTGTTTGTTTTATTCTAAAGGAATTCCAACATGCAACACGTATTTTTCCACAATTTCTCGTTCGATACATGCTTACTAATTAAAGACATATTATATCAAATACAAGGCAAAAAAGGGATACACATTTATGAGAAATTAGAATCAAAATTATCTACGGTTATATCGTGTTGAATACATCGGTTCCCGTCCGATCACTGAAGTTAAGCAACATCTGAACCTGGTCAGTACTTAAATGGGTGACCATTTGGGAATACCAGGTGATGTAAACGTAAGGACCAAGAATGGTCCACCGGTCTTCAAGTTGAGTGCAGGGCTAACAACCTTGCCCCATAAAAAATAGCTTGTTACAGCAACAAAAAGTTGCTGCCCTATGCACCATTGGGAGTGATGGATAAAATGATGATGAGAATTTAAATTCACAAATAAACAAGCATCAATAATTATTTACATTGTTAAGACTGTTATTTCATATTCAGGACGTTTTGTCTTTTTTACACTCCGACTTTGTTCAGGTGATTGAAATTTGTAGCCGAACCCGTAATTTGTCCGCGTTTGATAAAAGCGGTCGTTGGATCCAGTGACTTGATCCAAAGAATTGTTAGTTCAAGACTTACAAGTCTAAATATCGCGTGAATTGCCATTATAAATCCCATCTATTCCTTAAATCCCATTCTCCCTTCATCTTTGCTTCGGTATCCACTGTACCCTGATTCTTTCTTTTCTGTCAGCCCCTGCACACCCGAGACAGTCCTTACAGACAAAAGATTATGAGGAAAACAAAACTACTGGATTTATACATATACAAGTTTTCATTTAGCTGATTGATGTTATATTCAGATCCTCGCTTCAAGTGTTTCGTAGACGAACCTTTTAGTAATCATTGTGTCTAATAGTCTAAAAGGCATCAGCAACTGAAACCAGATTTTTACATTTTCCTTAAACTTAGCTCACTGGTGCCCCCTGTATATGAATTTACTCGAGCAACAAGACTAGCAACTAAGTCCCACCCTTCTACTGTGAAACCAATAAAATGTAAGCATTCTATCAGCTTCTTTTTTCGCACTTCCCTTCAGTTTACTTGCTTCGCATACAGCTATAATCTACAAGAATTTAAATGTAAAGTCAATAGTCAATAGTCATCTCATATCTCACTAACTTGCATCCTCTCTCTCTCATGCTCTTTTACCCATCCACTCCACTCTCATCTGTATTTTCATCCTTCTCTTACTCACTTCCTGGCACTCCCTATAACCTGTCGCTCTGTTCCCTAACTTGTCTCCTATGTAACCCCCAGCCCACCAGTGGAGGTGAACCGCCTTACTTAGGGCGATATGATTAAAAAAATCACATTATGTTAAAAATTAATTTATGTTGTACTTTTGATTTCAGCTGTGCGTGTGTGTGGTTGTTTCATTACTGGCTAAAATATTTTCAGCCCCTCCACGTCCTATTTCATTATTGTCGAAAAAATCGCAAATTCCTTCTCCTTTCTACTTTGATGTCTTACTGGAAGTCATTACATTTTTTTACAACTCATCACCATTAGTCTTATTGTAACCCTCTTATTTGGTGCAACGACCATCCCTGACAATGGCTGCAAGACAATTAATCGACATGGCGTGATAAAAATCTGATGCAAACATGGACGTGAACAATATTTTTCAAGGCCAAAAATATCCCATCGTACATCTTGAAAATAGATTCATAACTAACTCTAACTGCACACCATTCCAAATGACATGATATAAAGAACAATTAGAAATCGATTTCATCCTGTCACTCCGGTGGATCTAAAACAGACCGTATGATGAACGAAATGAAACTAAAGCAGTCATTTGAATTAATTTTTACAAGGGTGTATGATGATATTAGTAGTAGTATTCTTATTAATTGTAGCTGGAATAGTATTTTTTTATTGTAGTTTTCCATTACTAGTAGCTACTGACAATAGATTTAGAGTGACATAATGTTTTCTGAGCACTTTCTGCACCCTGTGTAATATTCTACCAGAAAATGTTTGTAGGTACTGTTTGTGTGGTTCTGAGTATTTTCATTTCCATTTTAAAGAAAATATTTCCGTGACATTTTGGAACTATTCCCGGAGATTCCGATAATGTCATTCACGCCGTTCCTGCCACAATCTTTGTCAAAGAAGAAATATATTTATATCTCATTTCACTTCCATTCTTGTTTGCGCTGAGGCAAGCCTACGCGTGGAATAATACTGTCTTGTATAGTGTCTGCTTTTTATTTACGACAAACATGCCAGGTTTACATTAGACTTTAGGCTGAATCTCAAATTTTCAGGGGATTACATGTTATTCTTTGCCGAGGGTCGATGCTGGCTTGTACATAGACCATTGGTATGAATGGATAAAATAATGCCTCTTCAATGTTATCGTAGTTTATCACCTTCTACAGACAGTCATTACATCTTTCTGGTCTAATTTAATACATTCGTTTACGAGAGTGGGCCAAAATGATCATCTATCTAAACTTATTTATAAATGGATTTTTGTCTCTGTGTGTGTGTATGTGTGTGTGTGTCTGTTCGTTACCTATAGACTCCGAAACGGCTGAACCAATTTTCTTGAAAGTTTACACAGTTGTAGTATAAGCGTCTGCGAGTGTTCTTAGCTAGGTTTTGTGTCGAGGTACCCTCGATAAATATCGTTAATCGATAATCGAAAAAATCGGGTTATAGACGGAGTGGTCCGATTCTAATCAAATTTGATACATTCATAGACAAAGACATAAGAAACGATATCCAGAAGTTACAAGGTTGGAGTTCTTACAATAGTCCAGAAAATTGATTATATATATATATATATATATATATATATATATATGTATGTATATATATCTTTAAATAAGATAGACGTCATAATCATCACAACCCGACGAACGTTTAGGCCAACACTTGTTAAGGACTACGTTGACTTTATTACAAAGGTTCAAAAATAGAGGAGAAAAACAATGGATGACTTACAATACTGCGGGGAGATGAAACTCGTTTAGAAATATTTTTTTCAATAAATATTAAAATGTAAGTGCTGTATAAACATACAAATTCCACAAGAGAGAAATAAAAAAGAAAAATTGTTACACTCACAATCCCTCCAGTAATTGTAAGGAACGTAGAAAACGCTCTTTCTGCCTGCACAGACTTGGCTGTTGGAGTTTAAGGTAAATAGCCTCCAAAAAAAGAAGATGATATGCCATTCGAGCAGTGTGCAAAACAGTGAACCACTTGCCCTTATACGTAGAGGCACATGCCTGACTGTCCAGAAAGTTTTGACCAATTGTTGAATCCAGAAGAGCTTGGGCTGTTCATATTGGTCTGAGAGGGCTACCCGAACGTATATCAGATTGGTTAGTCCTTTTTTTCAGCCCTTTTATTTTAGTTTTTGCTTAGGGTTTAGCTCTAAGTAAGTATAAGTGTAGTTCTGAGCCTCAGCCATGTTACCATTTACTGAGAGGACTTATTAGCCTGCAAAATTCAGTTTACGACGAAAAAAACTTATTTGATAGCGATACCAGGAAATCAAAATTTGACTTACATCCATTCATTTTTCTTTCAGTCTACAGTTTCGCTTTGACTGGAAACAAGTATTGCTTTTTAGTCTTTCCTGCCAACGTCCAAAGAATCTGAGCTCCAGGACCATGGATTAGTTTTAACGCTTCCATTACACTCGAGAAACCCCGGGTTATACTATTAGTATACTATGAACGAATGATGCTATTGTCATTTGACATTCGATACATTAATTTAAACTTTTCTAATTAATGAATCCATTATATGCTGGTAAACTGACATCTGATTGTAAATAGTGGCAGCTTCTCTTGAAAATTAACAAAACTTTGCATCGTAATTTCATCAACTAACTGAATAATTAAGGGTTTTATCCCAAAAGATGAGTCATGCTGACATATTTGCGACACTATTATATAATGCTCAGTTATATCAAGAGTGTAAACGAGTTGTAATTATGAGGAGAAGGTAGAGGCTTGACTGTCACCCAATGTTTGGATATAATGCATTTATCGTCACCAAAGAAAACATTGATCGTGTTTACAATATTGATGCAGTATTTGACTACTGAAGAGACTATTGGACACTGCCTTTGGTTAGGAGGAAACTAGACGAGGTTCCGCGAGAACAGCAGAGATTTGTCTGGAGAAAATAGACAGCCTCTCGACCCTACCTTATGTAGGGTTTATGGGATATTTTGTTCAATATTAGGGGTTCGTAGACCACCACTTAAATCTCTTTTTGTCGTATTCCACCTATGTAGGGAAGAAGCTAAATACTGTGTTCATCACATTGATGGAAGACAGGCGATTTTCTATTATTCAAAAAACAGATGCTATTAACATATACTGTGATAACTTTGAAAATAATCTGCATAATGTACTGGCCTTGACATTAGTTATCTGCTCGGTGTCAAATTTTTAAACCTGATCCAAAGCGCAAAATAAAGAATCAATCACCTAGAAATAAATCCTGCTGGATTCTGTGAACGTTTTCTAACAGGAGGTTAGTGATGCATTTATCAGTTTGAGCTAGAGACAAATACGCTTCGTC
>JBBBDQ010000178.1:3677500-3870000 GCA_037127315.1 Ascarosepion bandense
AAAGTAAAAATAAAAGGCCTCCTATAGCAATAATTCATTTCTTGCAGCGACACGTCTCAAAGTTTACACTCGGAATAGCTGGTGAAATAGTTAGAACGGAAAAGAAATATCGATTCTTGTCAAAGTTCTTTCCATATTATTATTTTTTGTTTTTGTTACATTAAAAAAAAAATTCCTGTGGAGAGCAGACGGTATCAAGCAAGCTGCATATAACATTAAAAATGAAAAACAACAGATAAAACCAGGAAAGAACAAAAATCAAAACAGGCGTAATATCGTCTGACCCTGGAACAATCTTTTTCAAGTTCGTTTGTCTTTTGTTTTCAGAAAAGGAAACTATGAAAAACAGTTTTTAAAATATGAATTATGGTCGGAAATTTTTCGTTAGAATTGTTACATTGACATTTTATGCGGTTATAGCCGGTGGGCCAGAGAGAAGATGCCTGAACCATGCCCTGAGGTTAGAAAAAATGGGCGAAACTATATTTTACGTAAACACACACACACACTCACACACACTCACACACACACACACACACACACACACACACACACACACACACACACACACACACACATATATATATATATATATATATGGTAACATTATAAATATATATATATATACATATATATATATACACAGACACACACAAACACATATATATAGGTATATAGATATAAAATCGCACAAGGAAACACAACACATATATGTATATTTTGACCACGTAAATTAATTCTAAGTTACGTGAAAAAACACATATACATATACATATTCATATATATATATATATATATATATATATATATATTCAAAAAAATAACTAACCAGACTCTGTAAGTATCTAAATCCTAACTTTATACAAAGATAAACTTCAAGAAAAACGAATAACTGACAGAATCTAATTCCGTTAACATCCGTCGCACTGACGAGCCGTTGTGTGAAACCGCGGTAGGTTTTGGCTATCTTGTGATTCTTTATGTATATATATACATATATATATATATATATATATATATATATATATATATATATATATATGTATAAGGTGTGATGGATGAAGTGTCGTATAAAAAATGAAAATAACACTGACAACTCTTTTAACATATATATATTAGCCATATATTTATCAAAATTGCGCAAACATATCTTAAAAATACCACAGAGTAAATTTTTTTGAAGAAAATCGCTGTTACTTTCGACCAAAGCAGGTAGACGACCATCGAATTCTCTTGCATCTCTTCTGGGCGGTTTCCTTGGTTAAATTGGTGAACGTTGTCATAACCCTTACAAAGGTTTAAAATCGGGGGAGGTAGGTGGTCAGATGTAAAGGTTGACATGATCGCAATTGTCTGAGAACCACGACTAGGTTTTCCTGGTTGTGTAGCATGGTGCAGAATGTTGTTACCAGGCAAAGAGTTTTCCAGTAGCAGCCCTCTTTGCTGTAACATTGACTCTTCATTGTACTTAATTGGCGCGTCTTCTGAATCTGAGGTTCTGTGGAAAGATGAATGAAAGTATAACTTTAGCAAGACTATTGATTACCCCAAACCCTTTCGTAATCACTATTTGAGATATCCAGCTCTTTTCGAATTCTCTGAACTCTCCTAGAATGGGCACCGGAACGTTATGAAGTGTTCTTTTCGGAGTTATGGAGCGAATGCTAAGCAGTACAATATGATATTTCAAAATTTCTGGCTGAGTGAAGTGGTTAATAGGGCTATTTTTCCAACGCCCTTTTTCCTCATTATACTGTGCCTTCGGTAAAGTCAAAACAAAAATTATTGCGCATGAGCGAAAAATATATAAAAATGGCCAAAATTTACACATCACACCCCTTTTGCTCTCTCTCTCTCTTTCTCCCTTTCTCTTTGCATACACACACACACACACACACACACACACACACACACATATATATATATATATATATATATATAATAAGTTAGGAAGACCATCCGATTATGCAACCATCGTTTCAAATATTCGGTATCGTCAGGTGTTATAACTTAACTGATTACCCAACGCACTGAGCTAAGTTTTGCGAGTCTGTGGGATCCGTGACTAAATGCTAGGACAAATGATTACGTAAATTAGTTGGTAATCTACTGACGATACCGAACATTTGAAACCATGTTAGTATACTTGCCAAATCATCTTAATTTTAATATTTCAAATCTATGCATGCTAAACTTTTATCCTTTAATTTTTTGTTGAAATGTGTGTTGAGTATATTTAAAGTAATTTTTTATTGGTATAATTAGACTGTGATCAATAACTGTTTAATAATAATAATAATAATAATAATAATAATAATAATAATAATAGATAGATAGATAGATAGATAGATAGATAGATAGATAGATAGATAGATAGATAGATAGATATTCAGGTAACAGGGAATTTTTGAAAGCGCAATTTTTAAAATTAGAAGAAATTGTAACCTTTTCATCCATGGTCGTATGAACCTCATAGGTTTTTTATGGTATGGTTACACTTATTCATAATTTCTTTTCTTCATTTAATTATTCAATTTTTCTGGGAATAACATAATCGTTAATTATATATATATATATATATATATATATATATATATATAGACGTGTGTGCGTGAGTGTATTTCTTTTCTTTCATTCAATAAAATATAATTGCTTGAGAATAAAATAATCGCTAAATTATATATATATATATATATATATAGTCGTCCGCAGACAGATCTGTTTCACTGTATCACAGCTCATCAGTATGGTTAGACAGCCGATTGCCTTTTACCCAGGATGTGTGTGTGTGTGTGTGTGTGTGTGTGTGTGTGTGTGTGTGGCTGTAGGTGTGTAGGTGTGTGTGTTTTTGGCCATGCGTGCGTTTGTGTGTGTGTGTGTGTAAAGGCAATATGTGAAATTACTAAATACCTATATGTGTATCAATTGTTCACCTTCTTAATGTGTTTGTAAACTAATTTAACAGTGGTTGACTGCATGTCACTTCAAAAACGAACAAAACTTGACCCGATGATCAATATATTTCTCATATTATCCGGACAATAAATACTGCACGCTTGAATACGTAGTTATATGTTGTGGGTATAAGGACACACAAACAAACAAACAAAAAACACATATACACACATTCATATTGGTGTAAATAAAAGACAAACTTATGCATATATATGTTTATTATTGTAATTCATAGTACCGAAAGTTAAGAGCTGTTGTGCAGCCTTGAAAAATGATTTAATTACTCATAATACAAATAGTACAATAAATATATTGCTCTACTTTGAATTGAGATCTTTTAAAAATTAAATGCAACGAACTGTGGATATTTACTATTTGTTCTTAATCTTACTTATATATATATATATATATATATATATATATATATATATATATATAGAGTGTATCGAGGCAGCAAATATTTTTCTAAATATATACTGTTATATATAAGAGACAATGAATGTCTATTATGTTTAATCATGAGCCGTTCTAAACGTCGTATTTTGGCTTTAATTTCAGTTAAAAATAAACACAAAATTCTCCAACATTTGGATATTTTTTTATTAATTTGCTTCTAAGCTTTCGGCTCACACGAGCCATTTTCAGAGAGGTTATTTAGACGGAGTTTTATGTCAACACAAAATAAAATCGTCGGTGATGGTGGATGTTATTGTATTACAGTCTAAATAACCTCTCTGAAATTAAAGCCAAAATACGACGTTTAGAACGGCTCATGATTAAACATAATAGACATTCATTGTCTCTTATATTTAACAGCATATGTTTAGGAATATATATATATATATATATTAGACAATTCACAATACAAACCATCACATTATTTTCGATACATTGATGACATTTTCTTATTATGGACCCATGGATTAGAAAAATAAAAAACCTTTTTTACTTTCTGCAACAACTTCCATAATACAACTAAATTTACCATGGAGTACTCAAACACAACCGTCCCTTTCTTAGACGTCATGATAAAATTAAACAAACATACACTTTCCACCAGTCTATACATCAAACCCACAAACCAACATAAATTCCTTCACTTTAACAGTTGTAATCCAATTAAATTAAAAAATCTATCGTATACAGCTCATTTCTAAGAATCAAACGCATATTCTCAGACCATTCAGATTTTCTAAACAACATTAACAACCTAAGAAAGCAATTTCTAAAATGTAAATACCCAATGAAACTAATAAAAGAAGCACTAAATAAAACCATCCACATGAATCGTAACACACTTCTCACATACAAGAAAAGAAAAAACAACAACCGAATCCCCATGGTTTTTAACCACAATCAACATTCACACACACTTATGAAAAATTTAAAAAATGATTACAAAAACCTCAAAACAAAAAAATCAAAGACATTTTTGATAAACCACCCATAGATGCAATGAAACAAACACCCAACCTCTCAACTATCCTCACTTCTAACAAATATCTAAAAAATACAAACTTATCAGGGAATTTAAAAACACCAGAAAACGAGGTGTTTAATTAGTAAACATTTGGGAAACGACACAATATTCTCTGTACCCAACACCAAAATCAAATTGCACCCACCACGCCACACTTGTGACAGCGAAAACCTTATATACTTCCTCTTCTGTTCAATATGTCCCAATAGTGGATATATTGGCGAATCCGGTAATAGCTTTAGATTTCGCTTCAATAATCACAAACTTAATGTACGCCAACATAATCAATATTCTCCAATAGCAGTACATTTCAATCAACCGGGTCACACTTTAGAAAATTGCAAATGTTGACTAATAGACTCCAATTTTAGTTCTACATACACAAGCAGAAAGAAAGAAAAATACTGGATTTTAAAATTAAATACACACAAGCTAGGTTTAAATAGGGACTTAGGTGTTTTGAATCTTTACAAATATTTCAATAGCTATACTTTTTTAGATACATTCAAAAATTATTTTTTATCTAAAACAAATGTTTAAGTATTATTAAAGATAGGTTTACGTTTATAAATATTTTTTTTTAAAAATCTGTCGGTTTCAACGTCACTTGATGTAAAAACAAAAACTCTCTCCACAAACGCGTCACGTGGTGGAAACAAACGCGTCACGTGATGTAAACAGACTCTTCACAGACACTCTCACGAATGCTCGCTAAATACGATTCTAATTCAAATTTTAAAATTATTTGTTTCTGATGAAGAAACTAGGGCGGTCTGAAATATAAAATATAACAATAGAAATAAACAAATACTCTCAAAAAACATATATTTAAACTCAAAACTTTTTAATATTCTTTCCTATATATATATATATATATATAAAGAGAGAGAGAGAGAGAGAGAGAGAGAGAGAGAGAGAGAGAGAGAGAGATGGAATCAAAGAGATAGAATCAGAGAAGGATAGAAAAAATCAGAAGGGAGTGCAAAGAGATAGATATATCTCTAAAGTATAGATTCCGGTATTATATCAAATCAAGCGTATTTATTAATGGATACTTGTTTTTGAAACAAACGTCCCATTATATTTTTATTCTAAAGAGTATTTATTACATTCTTTGGTGTGAGCAATATCCGGCCATGTGCATAGGTCTTAACAGTATGCCGTGTCCCCTCAGATCGTAGCCAATCATTGCTGTCCACAATTTTCTGTCCTTTGTAGCTCGTAATTATTCTTGTCTTTCTTTTATTTCTATTAAACCATGATCCACCAACCATTTAATCAATCTCACTAAGTATGTTGTTTTCTTCTTTGTTGTCTTTAATCTATCCTGTGAGTAACAAATTTTCCAAATCTCTTTCCTAATTTCCTACTCTACAAACTTTAACTCTCCATTACTCTCCCTTTCTGTAATATGCCTATGAATATCAGTTTTTCTTTATTTCTAGATACTTCATCTATTCCTTCCTAATGTTACAATTTTTTTTCTTTTTCCTTGAAAGGCACGAACTCACTCTTACAGACACACGCTTCTTTGCCATCATGAAGATGAGATTTTGATCTCGAAATATTAATGTATAATAAATTAACTTAGATCACTGGTGCCCCCTAGGTACGAATCTGCACGAGATACTAGATTAGCATTTAGGTCCCACCCGTTTAGAGTGAAATCGATAAAATGTAACCGCAACTTCTACTCCAACAGTTTCTTTTCTCGCACTTCACGACTGTGGAATTCTCTTCCACATGATTGCTTCCCCGACGGCTACAATCTCCAGGAGTTTAAATATAAGGTCAATAGACACCTCCTAACAAACTTAGTCGCATCCATTCATTCAAACACTCTTCCCATCTACCCAACCCTCAACCTCGGTATCTTTACCCGTCTATCTCCCTCCTTCTGACATTTCCTATAACTAACCACTCTTTCTCTTTACCTTCCCCTCTATAACCCCTTGCGCAATAGTGGCAGTGGATTGCCTTGCTTGGGGTGAAATGATTAAAAAAAAAGGTAGTACCCAAAAACGTCTTTACCTTCCTTTATTTTACTAAACGCATTGTGACAGCCTTCAAAACCTAACCATATTTTTTCTTTTTGTTCCTTTTTTTCTAAGCCTTTGTTTTTGCTTAAATATTCTGTCCATGTTATACTCAATATCCTTCTGTAGAACAACGATATTGTTACTTCAAGTCTCTTCATCTTCCCGAACATTGTCTAGCACTCACAGATTTTAAGGAGGACATTTGTCACGCAACAGTTTTGTTATTCGCGCCTTTGTTTCTAACGAAACTTATCTTTTTTCTTAATACACTGCTTAGCTTTGGGAATGCATATTTCGCTGTCTTAATAATCGTTCGGATTTCAGTGCTACACTGTCCATTCACTTTTGAAACATTTTCCAGATATTTATAAATTTGTACTTGTATAATCTGTTATCTCCTACAAAAAAGAAAACAGCTATGAAAATAGAAATCTGAAATGCTAGACTGATATCAGACCTGTTTGATGAGGTAGATATGCTCAAAACTCTAATAAGAAAGTTACATTCAGGGGTTCCACCTCTTTGGAGTGTCACATGGGTACAAAATTATAACCCACGCTCGAGTTTTTATATTCTGCTCTATATCCTCCTCGATCTACACGAATAATTTTCCGTAAATTAGAGCATTTCAGTTGGCTGCTACTGGATGAAATTTGTTACAAGGAATTTTCTGCTATATCATAGAGTTGGCTATATATATATATATATATATATATATATATATATATATATATATATATACATTTGGAATATTCATTTGTATTTTAGCGGCTTCGGCTATGTTTTTCTAATTGGCTTAGCGCCAAATACAACTGAACTTCCCACAATTTTAAATATCAGAAAATTGAACGTTAGAGGTTGGATTGTGGAAGAATAAAATATTTTGTTTTGTATGTTGAATAGAAATTTATTAACTAAACAGAACAACACATTTGTAAGAACAAAATTTTCAAAGAGAAAAATGTAAGTAGCTAAATGTTCCAGAGAATTAGTTGTAAGATATTAAATGAATCCAGAGCTTATAGTTGATAGTAGCAGAATGTTCGTATGTAGAGCGATTAAAAGGTTACTAATAAAATCAGTGTTGCGTTCCTTTTTTGTGACAGATAAGAGTGAAAAGGAAGGTAATGCAATAAAGGAAATTATACTTATCGGATATAATATTAAGGAGTCAGTTGAAATATCTTTTTGTTTTCGTCGTTTTCTTTGTTGACGCGAGAATGTTGAGGATGAAGAAGTGAAGAAACAGAATGAATGTGTGACGCGATATTATGTGTCAGGTTCGGATTGAAGTTTCTTTTGTTACATTTTAACATTCGACTGAATATCGCCGGTAAAAAACGTGGTTAGGTAGTGAAATTTAGTCCTGTGATTGGATCGACTGGCATACTCATTTTTTTTTAAGTGTTAACAAAATTTGACTGGGATCATAGTTAAATTTGCTATTTCCTATCCAATCAGATTTTAGAATCTTAGTTTTCACAGTGACTTATAAATTTTGTCATGTTCTGGGGTTTTCAAAAGGTTTTCAGTCATTCTGATACAGCGGATGTGCGTTGTGGTACAGTGGATATCGGCTCGGAACGAGAAACCGGGGAGCCGATTTCGAACTCCAGTTGAATCCATTGTATTCACTTACGTTCAAATACCCTTGGGAAAGGTATTAATCCGTCTCTTCCTTCCAGTTATGGGTCAAATAGTAGGACAGACTGGGTTCTATAGCCTTGGTCGGCAACCAGTCTACCGCAGAAAGCAATGGCAACCTACTGCGGCATAATCTTCTGCCCAGTCAGTCATGTCTCTTTCGAGACATGATCGCCCATGCGTGTATCACGTATGGCACTTAACTGACTGATCCATTTTTGCTGGTGTGCAATTTTATGTTTTGCGTTTCAGTTAAGTGTCGGATTAAATAGGATTTGCATCATATAGTATATATTTTTTACTATTTTTTATTTGTTTCACTATTTTAGTTTGGTTATTTTTATTTCTGTATTAATATTGTGTATTTATATGTCCTTTGAAAATTATATGTTTGTGAAAATTTTATGTATGTTTATATCTATTCTGTTTTGTGTTTGTATATATATATATATATATATATATATATATTCCTTTAGACTGGATAGATCTCTAACATTTACTTCATCTTTTTTTCTGGGCAGTGTTTGGGGAATGTTCTGTGTTAATTTTACCATTTAATTTTTATCGGTTTGACAATGAAATGGATAATTTTACAACTGTTGAATTCTGAGGTCCCTAGATGTTAGGCCAGGATTTGTCATCGGACGCCACAGTTTGAACAACATATGGTACGCTGATGATACAGTACTAATAGCAGACACAGAAAATAAAATAAAAGACCTCTTACAGATGGTAGCTGAAGAGAGTGACAATAAAAGACTACAAATAAACTGAACGAAAAATGAATTCATAGTAATCTACAAAGTGAGCAACCAAAAATGCAAAATACAGGTGGGTGTTACAAGAACCAGGCAGGTACTAAAATTTAAATACCTGAAAAGTGTTATAACACAAGATGAAAGGGTGACACTGAGATCCGAAAGCGAATTGGCATGGAGAATGACCCATTCCAGAAGTTGAGTATTAAGAGACAGGAGAATTTCCTTAGAAACAAGGAAATTTGTACTGGATTGCTATGTAATGTCAGTTCATCAATATCATCAAAGATAAAGGAAAAACTGGAAGCAATGGGAATGTAGTTCTACAGAAGGATGCTGCAGATATCATGGATCCAGCAGGTGAGCAATGATGAGGATTTGGAAAGGATGAAAACGAAAAGAAAATTAATATTGAGCATCACGAAGAAATAGATAAAGTTCTTAGGACTTGCAATGAGGAAGGAGAGTTTGAAAAACCTGATATTAACAGGATAGATAGAGGGAAAAGAAGACATGGGAGAGCAGCGGATAACATAGTTGAAAGGCCTGTGCCGATGGATGACTGTACGGGGTTTGCGTAGTGTAACAGGCGAAAACGTGCTAAGATTCACCAGGGATATGTAGACGTGGAAAGCCATTATCGCCAAAGCCTTGAAAGTACAAGGCACATAGAAGAAGAAGAAGAAGAAGAAGAAGAAGAAGAAGAAGAAGAAGAAGAAGAATTAAATGTTTTAATCATCTCTGAATATTTCATATTTCTCCGGATAATATCCATTGAGTTAAATATTTTTATCTATTTAATATTTTATATAAATCAATTAAACATTTTGGATTATTTCGTCATTTATTCATATATATATATATATATATATATATATATATATATATATATATATATATATAGCCATCCGCAGACAGATCTGTTTTGCTGTATTACAGCTCATCAGTACGGTTAGACTCCGATTGCTTTGTAAACCAGGAGAGAAAAATGTCCCAATTGGCGTCATTCGGCGATTATACCTATGGGCTGTGGGCATTCAGTGGAAGAAAGCAGACTTTTTAGCGCGTATATTATCATTATACGCGCCCAATAGCCAGAGTGCTCTAATTCATTTTACTGAATGAGCGATGCGTACATGCCAGAGAAGCTACTGTTTTTCAAAGTTTAAATTTCTTTCAGGATGTGAAAGCGTATATATATATATATATATATATATATGTGTGTGTGTGTGTGTGTGTGTGTGTGTGTGTGTGTGTGTTTCTGTGTGTGTGTGTGTGTGTGTGTGTGTGTGTGTGTGTGTGTGTGTATGTGTATATATATATATAATTCCAAGTGAAGAGGACTCAAGGTTTTTTTATATTTTGTGTGCTCTGGCATTTATTTTATTATAAACAGTGCTCCATATAATGAGTATTATAGAGCTTAATATAATATAATATAATATAATATAATATAATATAATATAATTATATGGTTATTTCAATTTTACATTGCTACATGGAAATTTCCATGTTTCGAGATTAATTCTCATCATCTGGCAATGCTGGTGTGGTTGAGCAGATGATTTACATTTAAATGACAAATACTTTCGGTTTACTGCGTATGTATGTGGGTGTTTGTGTGTGTGTGTGTGTGTGTGTGTGTGTGTGTGTGTGTGTGTGTGTGTGTGTGTGTGTGGCTAATCAGAATGGAGATTCACTTTGGGGTTTGACCCCGCGTAATTTCTGTTCTAACCAACTTTTTTACTCCACTTTTTTTCTTTTTCATTGACCCTATTTCTCTCTTGTCTGTTTTCCTTCGCATTTCTCTGATCTTATCATTTTCCCTTCAGTTTTATTACATTTGATGTGATATTTCGTTTTAGTAATACCACCCTCCTTCCCTTTAGTCTATTGTTAAAGAAAAGATTTTTTTCCAAAAAGATACCCCGAACTGCTATTTTTTCGCTCCATCTATCAATTTGCTGTAAAGTTTATTATCCTGATACATAGAGGGGAATCATTAAGAAAAGAAAACCTAACTTATTCTATATTTGGCTTTATTTCTATTTTCATTTCTATTTTTACCTAATTCGTTTGTGAGCATGTTATTTAATTTAGGTTTTATCCATTTTCTAATGTGAATAATTTACAATGTCTACATATGACATTAATTTTAAAAAAATACAACTTGCTAATCATCAAAAACCTAACAAAGAACTATAAAAAAATTGATAAGAATAAAGTGGACTTAGTTGATAAAATTAATACAGATTAAAAAAAAATCACGGATAGATTAAAAATTAGCGACACAGTAGCAAAACATAACACAAGGGAGTGCTATATAACAGTAAATGACCATAAAGAAAACTTTAATATGAATCCCAGCACTAGGATGATAAATCCAACCAGACTAGAAATAGGAAAAATTAGCAAGAACATTTTAGAAAGAATCAACGAACAAATCAAGGAGTGGTTCTACAATATAAAAGAAAAGAGCAATTGCTCTTTTATCCAATTTGATATCGAAGAATACCATCCATCGATATCAAAGAAACTATTTGTTACGGCTCTGGAATCCGCCACTCTTTACTCGGATATAACGGAGGAGGAGAAAACAATAATAATGAGTGCCAAGACATCTGTGCTCATCCACAAAGAAGAACAGTGGAAAAAAATCAATTCCAACGAGGGCAATTTTGATATTACGATGGGTTCGATGGATTCTGCAGAATCTTCAAATCTGTTAGGATTATAAATATTATATAATCTCACAGCCTATAAGGAAGTAAACACTAAAGACATTGGACTTTATAGAGATGACGGACTTATAATAATAAGAAATACCACAAACTTCAAAATAGACAGGGTTAGAAAAATGATACATAAGGAGTTTAAAAATCTCAATTTAAAATAACAGTTAAAGCTAAGATAAAAAAAAATAGCTTTCTTCGATGAAACTTTGGATTTAGAGAAATATAAACACCAGCCATACAAAAAACCAAACACAAACCCTTTGTACATCCACCCAAAATCTAACCACCCTCCGTCTATCATCAAGCATAAACCCTCATCAATAGAATACAGACTTAGTAGAAACTCGGCTAATAAACATAGCGATTATTATAATACTGCATTGAAAAATAGTGGATACATAAACCCAAATATTAAATATGTAAACAAAAAAGCAACCCTCGAAGAAAAAAGAGGAATAGGAAAATCATCTGGTACACACCCCCTTACAACCAGATGACTAATGGTAGGTTGGGAAGAAAATTCCTCGAGTTAATTAGGAAACACTTCCCGGAGAAAAATCCACTAAGTAAGATCTTTAATAAAAACACTATAAAATTAAGTTACAGCTGTATGAATAATCTGGAAAAAATTATAAAAACCCACCGTAATAATATTTTTAAAAAATTCAGTAAAACCAGTAAAAATAACCAGACAACAGAAAATAGCAATTTAGACAAGAAAAAATGTAATTATAAAAATCCCATAAACTGTCCGCTAGAAAATAGGTGTTTGACGGAATCGATAACCTATCAGTGCGAAATATGGACGACGGAAAACCCAAACAATATAAAAGTCTATATAGGGATTACTAACATCAGTCTAAAACAGAGAATTTACCAGCATACCGCTTCATTTAATAATAGCAATTACAGAAATAGAACATCCCTATTGAGATATCATTGGTACCTAAAGGAAACAAAAAAACACGCAAAATAAAACGGAAAATCCTAAAAGAAGCTGAAACATGTAAGTCCTTAAATGAACCATGTTCATTATGCTTATATGAAAAACTATTTATTATTAGATCCCTTAAAAATAAAAAATTATTAAACAAACGCAACGAAATTAATGTCATATGTAGACATTGTAAATTATTCACATTAGAAAATGGATAAAAGCTAAATTAAATAACATGCTCACAAACGAATTAGGTAAAAATAAAAATGAAAATAGAAATAAAGCCAAATAAGTTAGGTTTTCTTTTTTTTAATAATTCCCCCCTTTGTATCAGGATAATAAACTTTACAGCAAATTGATAGATGGAGCGAAAAAATAGCAGTTCGGGGTATCTTTTTAGAAAAATATTTTCTTTAACAATAGACTAAAGGGAAGGAGGGTGGTATTACTAAAACGAAATATCACATCAAATGTAATAAAACTGAAGGGAAAATGATAAGATCAGAGAAATGCGAAGGAAAACAGACAAGAGAGAAATAGGGTCAATGAAAAAGAAAAAAAGTGGAGTAAAAAAGTTGGTTAGAACAGAAATTACGCGGGGTCAAACCCCAAAGTGAATCTCCATTCTGATTAGCCACACACACACACACACACACACACACACACACACACACACACACACACACACACACACACAAACACCCACATACATACGCAGTAAACCGAAAGTATTTGTCATTTAAATGTAAATCGTCTGAACAACCACACCAGCATTGCCTGATGATGAGAATTAATCTCGAAACATAGAAATTTACATGTAGCAATGTAAAACTGAAATAACCATACAATTATATTATACATATATACATATATATATATATACATACATACACACACACACACACACACACACACACACACACACACACATATATATATATATATATATATATATATAGTGTTAATGTGCAATTTAAAATACTTATAGCTGTGTAACTATATGTTCTAAAAACAATTTACAATAAGGGTAAGAAATATATGTTCGGTATATTTTTCCCACGGCATTATTCTGCAAAACGATATTTCTATTGCTTCAAGTTTTGCCCTGGTCGTATTTTTGTCGATTGGTTCCGTTTAATTCTCTTTAAGAGATGTGAAATAAATAATGACGGATTCTATGCACCGCCTGAATTTTCCCGTAGATTTTTTTTTTCATTTTCTATTTCTGTTTTTAATTTCTTCGCTATTTTCCCTGAATATTAGATTTAGATCTTTCGTCCCTACAGCTATCCCCTTCCCTAACCCATTAACGCTGTCTGTCTTCTTGACCTTTCTGTGAGCAACTCAAAAATGAATATCATTAATGGATACACAGGGAAAAACAACGATAAATATGTATGGACTTCATTTCACGGATATACAATCGACTTTTGTCCTCTGTCGGCATAAATACAAATTCACATGCCAACACGCATATATATAACCACACACACACTCACACACACACACACACACACACACACATTTATATATATATATATATATATATATATATATATATATATATATTAATGCAAATTTCATTGAATAATATAGACAAGTTTTATCTATTAATTTTGTGTAGGATCCGTTCGTACCGTCTGATGTACTTGATGGTTTATATCGTTGAAAGACAACAAAAAATCACAGTAACTGTTGATTTTTTTATCGGGTCTAGGCTTTCGGCTCACATAAGCCATTATCAAAGAATAAATATTAACACACAGTAAACATAGAACATTTAAGTTATTAACAATAAAGAGAATTAAATTGAACAGACAAGTCTATCCCTACCGTGGCGGATGGCCGCAGACTGTGACAAAATGGTGGCGTTGTGGTCCCTGATCCGATTGCAGGCATTTGAGAATGTTAGCATTTTAGCATGTTACCACAACGCTACCATATGTGAAGAATATTATTAGAATAATCAAGAATCTATACTGACAGCCTAAGGCCAGCGTATACGTAGAAAACAGTTCAGCACATAGAAAAAAAGATATGTGAGATAAGGATGTTATTCTCACTGCGCTTATTCAATCTAGAAAGCAAAGCAGTTCTGAAAGAATTAGACGTCCTACCAGGACTCATTTTTGGCGGCCACAGTTTTAACTACATTAGATATGAAGATGGCAGCTATTGAGGTCATGTAGGGAAGAAAAACTGCAAATCAACCTGCATAAGGCAGAAAAGAAAAGCGATATGCAAAGAGGCTTACATCACCAGCAAATAAAGATAATGCATTGTTGTAATCGAATTTTTTTTTTTTACATAAAATTCGAGGGGTGGGAATATCTCTTCAATTCTTTATTTACCTATTTCCCTGTAAAATGTCTTTGCATCGGGTTGAAAAATCTTGTTTTGTCTGTAGAATCTTGATCTTTTCTCATAACGTCTTATTATTTGAGCCTTCAGGTGTATTGTATGATTTATTTTTTCTTTAGTTGATAGAACTTCATTTTCATTTCTAATATTGTATTTTCTTTCGACTCTTCTGCTTTTTTTTTCTAGTTCTTACATTTATTCCTCTTGTCTGTTCATCGATTAGTGATAATTCACTTCTAAGTTGTTCGATTTCTTTTTCTATTTTTCTTTTTCAAGGTGGTTCTTCATTCCTGCGAGAGTGACTTCTTTTTAATTTGATGTTGAAATTTTTGGTTGCTGCTATTAATGATGCATATATTGCGTCATTGAGATTTATATGAGTGTGTTCTTGATTCAAAATTAATTCGAGAGCTGCATTGTAGAGCATAATAGTTTCAAGGTGATGCTTTGTTGGTTGTAATGTTGGAAGTTGTTCTCGTTCCTCCATTGCAATATTTTGTATCTGACTCATATTGTTCTTGATTTCTTCTTTGGCTACTTGTATACTGTTCTTGTTTTCTTTAAAGTAATTCTGTTTAATGTGTTCTGAAATCGTTTTATTGTCGTCTTATAACTGACTCAGATCACACCTTTCCAGCACTTCTAAACTTACAGCATTATCTTCCCTTTCATATTTTGTTGATTCTTCTATTCTGGTTGCAATTCATTTTATCTCATTAATTTCAGCCTCAGTCAATCGGTTATTTCGCATGATGTATCTTCGTACATCGCTTAATTTATTTTCGTCAATGTACTTTCTATTTGTTTGTCCAATCTTTTCTCGTCAAATGTCATATGTTTGGCAAGGAATGTTTTTTTTGTGGTTTCAGTAACTGTTCATGAAATGCAGATCATGTTAATTTTTCTTTCTTTAAATATACGGTTATAGATCTAGATGGAGATTTTTCAGGGCCATCATCAGAATTATCCTGGTTGTGGGGCCATGAAGATTTATTCTTTGTGTAGGAGTTTGTTCCTATGGCAGATTTTTTGACCTCAGATAGGTTCCCCACTGAAGGACAGGCTTCCCGTTTAACCACTGGAAGAACCATACGGAACTTTTTATTTCTATTTCTATTTCTCATATTTTTCCCACGAGTGACGCAAAGGTCAAAAGTCCACCCAAGGTTGCCCGGCACGTTGGGTAACGGTCATTTACTAACAGAATTTCCGAAGCCTGTAGGGGATCTTTTCTGACCTCATAACGCAATAGCCATTCACTCCTCTGCACGATTAGCACCTTGGGTTGCTGGATGTTGTTCGGAGTTTTCCTTCTCTTAAAAGGGTTGCCAAACGACAGTTGTCAGAGACGCGATTTAAATTCAAAGACAAAGACGCTGGTTAAAAAACAAACTTGGACGTAACAACTGCTAAACGAAACAAAACATTACTGCAATAGAGTATTCAGTTGAAAAATATTGTTGCTACCCTCACTAGTCCTTGTAAAAAAAATAATTAAGAAAAAAATGAAATAAAATAAAAAAGAATTAAAAAAGAAAAAGTTGATATACATTTAATTTTATTACTGCAGTGAAATTTAGAAATGAGAAATTATTCATCCACTTTATGTAAACTGTGTTCAAAATACTATGAAAGTATAGAAAAACTTTTGTAGAAATATATACATAAAAATATACTTTTTACAGAAGAATATACATTTTCAAAAGAAAAATATTACCAACAATAGATTTTTGAGTAAAAAATAATTTGTTGTAACACTTTTTTGAATGAAATAAAGAACAAAAACAAAAACATTCATTAAAATCTGACTAAATTAAATTTTTCACTAAAACCAAACATTAAAACACGAAATACCAGAAAATCCCATTTTTTGGCATTAACCCAAGAAGGTTGATATGCCTTTAAACAAAACTCAATATAATGTATATTCAACCAGCGACCTAAAATAAGAAATGGCAAAATGACATTTTCCTGTGAACATTTTTGTAAAAAAAAAAACGCAAGACACATTTTATATGGCCAAAGTTCTTCGTAAATTATGAGGAATATTTTGAGTCTTGAGTATTTCAGTATGGTATTGGTCACACCGGATCACTTCAGTGAGTCTATTCTAATGAAACCAATCGCTACAATTAAAACTGGATTTATTACTATCCTCGTGTGTTAAATTCATGGAATATCTAGATTAAGATAGTTGTACGTTCATAGTTTTTAAAGAACTTCAACTATCCCATTATGAATATTATTATTAATATTATATATTTTCAAGGTAAAATGAACTGAAAATCAAACAGAAACCATGCAACTACAAGAGAGTGAAGTTAAAATCTTATCGGATTCCAATATCCAAAGAAACCATATTCTGACAACACCGTTCTTGAAAAGTAAAAATTAGAAATAACTTCTGACTGCAACACACTTGATTATTGTGTGGGTGCTGTTGAGAATGAAAGGAACAACATTTCTTGTAACACCAAAGGTGTTCTGTAATCTACGTTTATCAACACAATCTGCTTTAAACCGGAAGAAGAATAAGATTGAGTGGAAATATTTAAACAATGGAAGTCATTTGCAATGAAAACTTCTGTTAAAATATAATTATTTATATTAAAACTGAGTTTTAGTTCAACTGCAATAATAAACAAAAATTGTCTTAGTAGAAAAGCAAGAAAGAAAACGTAAAACATTCCCTGCGATGTTAATGAGTGCAATAGAGTAGTTAATTCTTGAAATCATTTTCAGCAATTGAATTAACTTGATAATTACAGACTCCAAAATGATGTTAATATAATTTAGTCGTTGTAACGACAGAAAAACGAAATACATTTTGGAAGAAAGCTCAACGAAATTTAAAGCTTTCACAGTTAAAAAATGAAAACAAATTAAAATTGTTCTTTTGAAAAGAAAGTATTGACAGACGTGAAACGTTTAATATATCTGTCGTTTCTTCTGATATCGTATGCTGTTGTCACTCATTAAAAGCATAAATGCATTTCCCCAAAGTGTCACTCTCGCTTCTTTGCTTCAAATTAAATGAACGTAATTAAAATTTCTTATGAATTTACTGTCATGAATTATTAGTTTTCAAAATTAATGCTACAGATTTCAAAGTATTCTTTGATATGAAGGTGATACTTGGCATTTTTTCTTTAATTTTAGGATTTCAAATAAATATATAAATATTAGTTACCATTTAAGTGAAAAACATATATAACCTGGGAGACAATAGAAGAAAATTAGTTTTTCCTTTAATTCGAGGCTTCCATCTTTCAAGATGTTCTTTCTTTTATGACACGGATATCAAATAATTATAATAATTATTTTTTTTACATTTGTCTCTATAGATTTATCTAAATAGCCAATTTCTGGAATGGATTCATGTAGAAAATTAGAAGAATATTGAAATCAAAGCAAGTAAACCAAGGGATAACAGTCAGATCAACATAGGTTCAGTTTATATAGCGAAAGATTATTTGAAATCGCTTCATCTGAGACTAGAATAAAAAAATAATACATATAGGTTCCGTCTGGGGCGCCTCGAGGTGGTGTAATTGTTAGCAAGCTTGTCTCACAAAAACCAATACAATGGACTAGTGAGTTCTATCATCACTGGGTATCTCGTACTTTCGGCATTTTTCCACATGTAAACTGAGCGTAGAAAATTATCATATAGGTCCCGTTTGCGTGAAGGTAAAAACAGTATATAGCAGTATATATTCCAGAATAAATAACTCAGGTGTATGTCCAGTTTATATTACAGACAGAAAAGATAGATAGTCCTTCAGTTAATTCTAGATAAAAAATGTGTAGGTCTTGTTTATGATGTAGGTACTAGTCAGGTTCACAAACTCTCCAAAAGGTAGAAAATGCATAGTTCAAATGATGTGATATTATTGCACTTGTGAACATTTTACAGAAAAACAAAAAATAGAAATGGTTCTGGTTTATCGAGAGGAAAAAAATGCAAATCTAAACACGGTTTACAGTGAATAAAAAAGGTTGAGAGACGATCGGTATAGAGTAAGGTTGACATCGATTCAATTTATAGACAATGAGCTCTAAAGGTCATAAAATGTCTGGTTGACAGAATCAAATGGAAGACATAGATTCAGTTTACAGACAAAGATTTCTAAAGGTCACCAGATGTCCGGTCGACAGATAATCAAAAAGAAGACATAGATTCAGTTTACAGACAAAGAGTTCTAAAGGTTACCAGATGTCCGGTCGACAGATAATCAAAAAGAAGACATAGATTCAGTTTACAGACAAAGAGTTCTAAAGGTCACCAGATGTCCGGTTGACAGAGAATCAAAAGGAAGACATAGATTCAGTTTACAGACAAAGAGTTCTAAACGTCACCAGATGTCCGGTCGACAGATATTCAAAAGGAAGACATAGATTCAGTTTACAGACAAAGAGTTCTAAAGGTCACCATATGTCCGGTCGACAGATAATCAAAAAGAAGACATAGATTCAGTTTACAGAGAAAGAGTTCTAAAGGTCACCAGATGTCCGGTCGACAGATAATCAAAAGGAAGACATAGATTCAGTTTACAGACAAAGAATTCTAAAGGTCACCAGATGTCCGGTCGACAGATATTCAAAAGGAAGACATAGATTCAGTTTACAGACAAAGAGTTCTAAAGGTCACCATATGTCCGGTCGACAGATAATCAAAAAGAAGACATAGATTCAGTTTACAGACAAAGAGTTCTAAAGGTCACCATATGTCCGGTCGACAGATAATCAAAAGGAAGACATAGATTCAGTTTACAGACAAAGAATTCTAAAGGTCACCAGATGTCCGGTCGACAGATAATCAAAAGGAAGACATAGATTCAGTTTACAGACAAAGAGTTCTAAAGGTCACCATATGTCCGGTCGACAGATAATCAAAAAGAAGACATAGATTCAGTTTACAGACAAAGAGTTCTAAAGGTCACCAGACGTCCGGTCGACAGATAATCAAAAGTAAGACATAGATTCAGTTTACAGACAAAGAGTTCTAAAGGTCACCAGATGTCCGGTCGACAGATATTCAAAAGGAAGACATAGATTCAGTTTACACACAAAGTGTTCTAAATATCACCAGTTGTCCGGTCGACAGATAATCAAAAGAAAGACATAGATTCACTTTACAGACAAAGAGTTCTAATGGTCACCAGATGTCCGGTCGACAGATAATCAAAAGGAAGACATAGATTCAGTTTACAGACAAAGAGTTCTAAAGGTCACCAGATGTCCGGTCGAGAGATAATCAAAAAGAAGACATAGATTCAGCTTACAGTCAAAGAGTTCTAAAGGTAACCAGATTTTCGGTCGACAGATAATCAAAAGAAAGACATAGATTCCGTTTACAGACAAAGAGTTCTAAAGGTTACCAGATGTCCGGTCGACAGATAATCAAAAGGAAGACATAGATTGTTTACAGACAAAGAGTTCTAAAGGTCACCAGACGTCCGGTCGACAGATAATCAAAAGGAAGACATAGATTTAGTTTACAAACAAAGAGTTCGAAAGGTCACCAGATGCCCGGTCGACAGATAATCAAAAGGAAGACATAGATTTAGTTTACAGACAAAGAGTTCTAAAGGTCACCAGACGTCCGGTCGACAGATAATCAAAAGGAAGACATAGATTTAGTTTACAAACAAAGAGTTCTAAAGGTCACCAGATGTCTGGTCGACAGATATTCAAAAGGAAGACATAGATTCAGTTTACAGAAAAAGAGTTCTAAAGGTCACCAGATGTCCGGTTCACAGATAATCCAAAGGCAGGTAAGCATTCAGTTTACAGACAAAGATTTATAAAGGTCACCAGATGTCCGGTCGACAGAGAATCAAAAGGAAGACATAGATTCATTTTACAGACAAAGAGTTCTAACGTCACCAGATGTCCGGTCCACAGATAATCAAATAGCAGTCATAGACTTGTTTACAGATAAAGTGTTCTAAATGGCATGAGATGTGCAGTTGACAGAAGCAAAAGGTAGACATGGATTTAGTTTACAGACAAAGCGTTTTAAAGGTCATAAGATACCCGGTTGAAGGATAATCAAATAGTTTACAGATTTAGTTTACAGACAAAGAGTTCTAAGCGTCATAAGATCTCCGGTTGACAGAGAATCAAAAGGTAGACATAGACTTTTTCAGTAGTTTAAGTACCTCATCTAAGAAATACAGTTAAAGACTTCTGTTATTATTATATTATATAATTCGTATCCCTTTTTACGTCTTTCTACAAATATTTTTGAGGAGTTTTTGTTCGTTAAGATGCTTTTTGCGAGAATCCTTCCTTCATCTCCTGAGGCAAGAAGCATATCCCACATAGCTCGGGATCACTTTGACAGAATGTTTGGAAGAATCTTAAGGCTTTTGAGTGCCTCCTCCATCATGTCCCTTCTAATACCAATGAATTTCCGCATCCTCACGTCGAAAACAAGCAAGTATATAGTTCTTGCTAACTCGACCTTTAGTGCCTCCGGGATGGTCACCAGCTTGTTATCCTTAATGTCTCTTGAATTTTTCCCGCATACGGTCGTAATAGACCGCGTCCCTCTTCTCCGTCTTATTTCCCATGGTTGTTGCTATAGGCACCGTGAGATCAACATTCTGCGGGTGAGACTCAGCCATTGTCGTCTCATGACAGCAGAACACAACGAAACTCAAAGTTCACAAAATATCATAAAAACAAGGACAAATATGTACGCCGAAACAACAAAAAAAAAACTCACTCCTTCCTCGCAATAAACAACAACAGTCGACCTAAAAATGAACAGTCCCCGTTGGAAAAATAATCCACATTAAACTCCATGTCACACTTTCTATTGTTTATAAAATGTTGACAAACTAACGAATAAAAGTTCTTAAATAAACCGGAATTCCTAAATACACCTGACCTTTAGAAATAACTACTGATCTGGCGGCTCGACTGCAGCCACTTCCCCATCGTCGAAAGGTGGCCTCCCTTTGTCTGTTCTATAAATACTTGCATGGCTTCTGCTCGGACGAACTTAAGTCACTGATGCCTCCTCAACAGATGTTTAGCCGTGCAACCAGACTGGCAACTGGGTTCCACCCATTCACAGTCAGGTTAGCCAAATGCAGACGACAATTCTACTCCTGCAGCTTCTTCTCTCGCACTTCCCGCCTGTGGAACTCGCTCCCGTATTCTTGCTTTCCTGACGGCTACAACCTCCAGAATTTTAAATGCAAAGTCAATACTCATCTACTAACCACTGGACTCTAGCTCTCTCCCCACCCCTGTATAACCCTCTCTTTCTCTCCACCTATGTATCTGTCATCGCACCTGCTTTCTCAGCTTTCTATTGTTCCTTTCTAACTAGTTTGTATTCCTCACTCTTTTCTAATTAATCTTTTTACATTTATGTAGCCCCCTGCACATCAGTGGCGTTTACGCCTTGCTCGGGGTGAAATGATTAAAAAGAAGAAAAAAAACTATTGGCTTAATATTTCTGAAGTCAGCGATTTTGTTACGAATCTCCGAATTGCCCACATTGGGTAGATACCTACGATCGCATAAATTCCCGTTATAAAACTAATCTCAGCATGGAAGAAGTCTTCAGAACTGATCATCAATACGATATGCGTTAAATTTTTTATGAAGTTCATTTTGCGCTTTTTATAGCAAAATCAATCCCAACGCGTATATAAAACCAAAAAAGTAGACTTTCTTTACACTGAGGTACAAAAAGATGATATGCACTTATACATCAAGGAAAGGAAGCTTAAAAAGAATCTTTTTCTCAATAGTAGATCTCAAAGAAGGATGGATATTATTAAGGCATGATTATTTCTGGGGTTTTATTTATTTATTTTTTATGAGGTTGCTTCACATTTTCAACAGGGCCTAATTTTAAAAATGCCGATGTATCATTTAACATCTTTTTAATATAGACGGTGAAATCCACTAAGACAACTCCTTTTCACGTAACGAAGAAAGTATTAACAACGTTCAAAACATTAATTTAAAACGAGGCTCAATAGAGAAATAGACCAATGAATATTTATTATAAGTTTAGAACATGTACAATTTATAGATACCCGTATGTTTATCTAACTATAATTAACCTCTACCAAATTTTGGGTCTATTTCTCTCTGAGCCATTATCATCGGCTCTTTCCTTTTTTTTTTTTTTTTTTTTTTAATCATATCACCCCAAGCAAGGCGGTAGCGCCACTGATGTGCAGGGGGCTACGTAAGTGTAAAAAGAATGGAAAAGAGAAAGCCGGAAACCACATCCTAAACAGGAAACAAGGGATGAGCATCTTCACCTGTTCAATAGATGTGGGTGGAGTGTGAACCGGGAGCTCTTTCTTTCTCTCTTGTCTTCTATCGCTTTTTATTTTTCTACATATCTCTCTTTCTTTTTGTTTTAGCCCCTTTTTTCGGTTTCCTTGTTGTTTTCATTTCTTTTCTATTCTCTTTACCTTGTACAATTTTCCAAAAATAAAGGAGAAGTAAGTTTTTTCAATATACTTTAAAAAATGACGTCAGACGGCGATTCTACCTCTGAGCTCGGTAGAAAAAAACAGACTATTTACCGTGTATATTATCATTATACACGCCCAATAGCTGAGAGTGTTCTAATTCAGTGCTGAATGAACGATGCGTAGATGCCAGAGTAGCTACTGTTTTTCAAAGTTTACCATTCTTCCAAAGTGATCAAACAGCATGCGGTGTAGATATAGAAGAATCCAAAGGAGTATCCTGTACATACAGTAGTAGAGTAACTCTCAAAGAAAGTTCTACATCTATATATGTATATAAATACATATCGAGCAAAAATTAATTTTTCTTCGTAGTAGATTGTAATTTGGACACGTTCTGAAATATAATTTATACTGAGTATTTAAAGCTCTATTTCTTTAAACAACTGTTTGAAATTAATATCATGAACGTTATTAATATTTTCTTCGTTCCTTATTCATTTATAGCTATTGGGCGTGTGTTATGATATACGCCCTAAAAGGTCTGCCTCCTTCTACCGGACGCTCGTAGAATCGCGCACTGACGCCGGTTCGGTCGGGTTTCGATACTAGGTTAGGAAGCCTATCGGAGTCTAACCGCACTGATGAGTTGTATATATATATATATAGTTATAACTAAAATCTAAAAGGAAAATAAGGTAGGTAAATCCCAAAAACACGATCCTGATTAATATTAATTCTGATCATATATATATATATATATATATATATATATATATATATATATATCAGTCAGTTAAGTGCCATACGTGATACACATATGGGCGATGATGTCTCGAAAGAGACATGACTGACTGGGGCAGAAGATTATCCTGCAGTAGTTTGCCTTTGCTTTCTGCGGTAGACTGGTTGCCGACCAAGGCTATAGAACCCAGTCTGTCCTGCTATTTAACCCGTAACTGGAAGGAAGAGACGGATTAATACCTTTCCCAAGGGTATTTGTGCGTAAGTGAATACAATGGATTCAACTGGAATTCGAACCCGGTTTCTCGTTCCGAGCCGATATGCACTGTACCCCAACGCACATCATATATATATATATATATATATATATATATACAGTTTAAAATAGATTTAAGTTCAAAAGATTTTATCCATATTGTTTCTCCAATGATAGAAAGGGAGATTATTCCTTTTTGCTTGTGACAAATGCCTGAAGGTCACGTGAGAGTCGAACATTTCATTACGATCCCTGGTTCTATGAGTCATGTAAATTTCGATTGTCTTAGTTATTTCGCTTTAACTCAAACTTTAAATTTTTAACCAATGCTGTAGTTAGGTATTGAACTCAAAACTATTTGGGTCAAGTCAGAAGATTTTTTTAAAATGAAGAATACTTATACTCAGAATCAGGAAGAGAGGTTTCTTCGGAAAATAATAATAGAGAACGGCTTAGAAAACTTCACCCTCACGGTGCATATTTGACGCAAAACAAATAGGGAGAAAGCGGCGAGTCACTTTACTGGCGAGCTTGTAACAATGGAAGACGGAAGATGGGTTCCTTAACAAAGGGAAACTATTTCTAAAAGACGCACTACATAAGAAATAATGGAGAACCATGACTCACTACAGGCATATAAAGGAATTTTGGCGTGTAGCCGGTATTCATCAAAAATTGTATGAAAGCGATTATTGATCAAAAAAATAAATAAATGATTTTTTTCCGGCACTCTCACCTTTTTAAAAGATTACGCATTCATACAAACAGAACCGGTTGTTCGTCAATTGGACAAAGTGCTCTTAATTGGACACCACGCCTTAGGGAATCCGACGCCTAAGGAAATGCCACATTTTTCTTTCCATTTCAAACAAAAGCATATTGCAAAATACAACTAACTGAATATTCATGGTTTTCAAAATAATAGCAGTGATTTTATTTTTTAAATTCGTAAAAAGTTAATAGTGCTTTTTTATATTGTATTTGAATTTCATTAATGCAGTCGAATTAAATAATCATTTAATTAAAGAACAGCGAAAAATCTTTCTTGAATAATGTTTCAGCCAACAAAGAAAACAACATTGACTAAAAACATGCTTCATGATCTGGAGGCCAGCGGAAATTGTTTCCACTTGTGCCTTGCATAACCGAAGTTTCTGCGATCGAATACACAAAACACGACGTACACGAAATGCAATAAATGTTTAGAGACTTTATCCGTATAAAAAATTGAGGAAATATAAAACGCTGTTTTTAAATCTCTCTCTCTCTATCTCTCTCTCTATCTCATTCTCTGTCTCTGTCTCTCTCTCTTAAGATCCCTCCGATGTATTTATAGCAAAATCACTGAAAATATTTTTAAAGGTTCTAACTAACATCTAATAACTATATAATATTTATCAGCAAACTAAAAAAACGCTTAAATATATTCCTTTAGAAAATGGACATTCATTTTGACAGTTTTCTCCAAAATGCCACTTAATATATGTCGGACTTATATCTATAACTAGCAGTATAGCCCGGCGTTGCTCGGGTGTAATGAAAGCTTTAAAACTAATCCATGGTCCTGGAGCTCAGACTAAAGAATATTTGTGTGAAGTATGATGAGAATCTGATAAAAACTGTGGATTTCTATAAAGGATATACAGACAGATAAACAGACACACACACAACTTATATATATATATATATATATATATATATATATATATATATATATTATCAATTTTCTGAACTATTGTAAGAACTGCAACCTTGAAATTTCTCAATATCATTTCTTATGTCTTTGTCTATGAGTGTATCAAATTTGATTAAAATCAGAACACTTCTTCTATAACCCGATTTTTTCGATTATCGATTTTCGAGATTTATCAGGGGTACCTCGACACAAAATCTAGCCAAGAACAATCGCAGACGCTTATAGTACAACTGTGTAACATTTCAAGAAAATCAGTTCAGCCGTTTCGGAGTCTATAGTTAACGGACACACACACACATACACACGCATACACAGACAAAATTCCATTTATAAATAAGTTAGATTAGATATAAAAAACAATTACTCTGAAACGAATTAAAAAATAGGGAAAACTCATTCAGTTTAAACGTAAGTGTCCATTTGTATCACATCGACAGAATATTTTATTCATTAATTATACACACGAGGTGTTTTTTTTTTCGTTAATGCTATCATATTAGACTTGGCGCCAATGGAAATACTGACCTGGACATTTTTGTGTAAAACAGCAGATCTCAGTCGAAAATGTCGGGGTTACATAATGGCAAAATATTAACGTGTCTCGCGTGCCTAATATATTGTATTAGCATTAACGTTTAAAAAAAAAACTACACAAATAGAAGAAATTAAATACATTGCAAAATATTATTCATTAGGGTACCTAGATAACTTGAGCACAACCAATTTTATTAAAATCTAAACCTATAAATATATTTTAACACGCTTCTTGGTAGTCCTAAAAATATCTCATCCATAGTGGTTATAGGTTTTACATTAAATAATTATAAATGGGAAAATATTTTGTACTATGGATGTACGTTGTGGTTCGGTGGTATATGCTTGAAACGAGAAATCAGGGAGCCGAGTTAGAATTCCAGTGGAATTCCTTGCATTCACTTACGCTCAAATACTCTTCGGAAAGTATTAACCTGTCACCTTCCACTCGTTATGGGCTAAACAACAGGAGAACTTGAGTTCTATAGTCTACCACAGATAGTAATTGCAACCTACTGCGGGATAATCTTCTGACCAGTCAGTCATGTCTCTTTCCAGACATGATCAGCCAAAACGTGTATCACGTATGGCACTTAACTTACTGACTGAATATAATCGTTGGAAACATGATTAAGACTTCTACTGGGTGTAAAGGGGGTAGTTTTATATTGTTATGAGGTAATAAACTGATCCGCCACTAATTACTACTTAAAAATATAATACATCTCTTCCCCCTCAAGCTATGAGTCAAATGACAGGACAGATTGGGTTCTCTAGCCTTGGCTGGCAACCAGTCTACCACAGAAAGCAATGGCAACCTACTGCGGGATAATCTTCTGACCAGTCTGTCATGTCGCTTTCGAGACATGATCGACAAAACGTGTATAATGAATGGCACTTAATTGACTGTTATAAAAATTTGTATATATCAGAACAATTTTGCCAGTTTGCATTTTTCCGTCTTGGAGAAATTCATTAGATTTGAAATCATTCGACTCCAAGTAAATCAATAAAGCCACGAAAGTTAGTGAATGTGATGAAAAGGGAAAAAATAAAATTTTAATAATTTCTACAATTGTTTTGTAGGATCCAACATAAAAATACATTGTCAAAAATCTAAACTTATTTATAAATGGAACTTTATCTCTCTGTGTGTGTGCGTCTGTGTGTGTGCATGTGTGTGTCCGGTGCCTATAGTCTCCAAAACTGCTGAACCGATTTTATTTAGAAGTGCGAGTGTTCTTAGCTAACTTTTGTGTCGAGGTACCCCCCGATAAATATCAAAACTCGATAATCGAAAAAATCAGATTATAGAAGGAGTGGTCCGATTTTAATCAAATTTGATACACTCATAGACAAAGACATAAGAAACGATATTAAGAAGTTTGAAGGTTGCAGTTCTTACAATAGTGCAAAAACTCGATAATATATATACTTATAAAGGCAAGATATTTGTGTGTGTTTCTGTTTATCTGCCTGTATGTCTGTATTTTTTTAGCCCTTTTATTTTAGTTTTTGCTTCGGGTTTGGCTCTAAGTAGGTATAATTGCAGTTCTTAGTCTCAGCCATGATACCATTTACTCAAATGACTTATTTAGCCTTCAAAATTCAGTTTGCGACGAAAAAAACTTATTTGATATCGATACCAGGAAATCAAAATCTAACTTACATCTATTTATTTTTCTTTCAGTCTACGGTTTCGCTTTAACTAGAAACAACTATTGCTTTTTAGTCTTTCGTGCCAACGTCCAAAGAGTCTGAGCTCCAGGACCATGGATTAGTTTTAAAGCTTCCATTACACCCGAGCAACGCCGGGTTATACTGCTAGTATATTATAACTAAGATCGTATCTAGCTATTTCAACAGTAATACGATGGGACCCGGCTGATAATCTAGTAGCTAAGTCGAGGTAGTTAAGAAGAAAGTCCATGAGAACAATTACTATGAAAATGTTTATAAAAACGGTACAAGGTAGCTACATTTCTGTGGTGGAACAAGACTGAAGACGAGACAACACATGAGAAGCAAAAACATCGCATTCTTGTTCTCTAAACCCATACATAAATACGAGACCATATGAATAGGAGATTTATGTTGTAGCAACAACAATTGTCTAGCAAGCTACCGTGAATAAATTTTCCTAGCTTCAGAGATAATTCTTTATAATGTTTTCACTTGTCACCAGAAGCCGAGAACTCCCCAGGAGACATTGGATGTCTAGCATGGTGTTATACATCTCCCAATGCTGTGTTAGATCATCTTTGTTCGTTTTTTCTTTCTTATCTCATCTCAATAATGATTTCATTTTCTCTTATTCTGTGAAACTCAGTAAACGCTTGCAATCTTCCCTGCTCTGTGTTAAATACTAACCTCAGGCTTCGCTGAATTTCATTCAAGAAAAATAATTTGAATTAAAACTGTAAAAAGTTTTGACGAAGTAATTACTATGCAGTTAATAAAATTATTTTGGAGTTATTGTACTCGACCTTGAAGAATAAAATATTTTCTTTTAAGTTATCTTGATTGTGAATCGCTCCAATCAGAAAAATGATGCAAATTTGATAGATTATCTTGAAACATACATATATATTAGTCATCCACATACAAGCCCGTTTCGCTGTATCACAGCTAATCAGTGTGGCTAGACATATCCACTTGCTTCTGGCCGGGATCGAAACTCGACCAATTATGGTGTTAGTCGGAGTCTCTACTCACTAAGCCATCGGCGCATGGCTGCAGAGAAAGGAAATTTTAACGTCTTGTATATAAGCAGGGTATACAGTATCTATATAATGATTTGTACCCACAGAACACACAAACAACCTTAAACAGAATCGACGTCATATTTATCCCAAACCCGAGGAAACTTTATCAAGCAGCCGAGCCTGTGCAGACAGAAAGAGCGTTTCCTCCGCTCCTTACAATTACTGGAGAGTTTGTGAGAGTTTTCTTTTTTTTTATTTCACTCTTGTGGAATTATATGTATATACACCCCCTAACATTTTTTTTCATTAAAGTTTAATTTAAAACGAGTTCCATCTTCTCCCAGCATTGTGAGTAATCCTTTGTTTTGTCCTTCTTTGACCCTGTCAACGATGCCCTTGATAAGTGTTGGGCGAAAGATTTCTCGGGCTTGGGATGATTATGACGTCTCTTCTGTTTAATATATATATATATATATATATATATATATATATATATATATATACACACACATTTTTCGTGTGTTTTTGCTCTACTATTGTATTTTAGTACTTTCGTATCGAGCACTTTTTCTTGTGTTTGGTTCCGTTTGGTGAGTTTTTCTTTACTGTGGAATCTTGAATGTTTTGTTCTTGTTCAGCTGGTTTCTTTTTTTTCTCCCCATTTATCCGCCGACTTAGTACGCCGGATTGTAACGGATTTAGGTTCTGTTTGTTAATGGTTTTTTCGAGAGTTTATATTGGCATAAATTTACGGAGTGCATTCTTACAGAATCTAAGTAGTTATTATTATCAATATATATATATATATATATATATTCATTTTAGAATGTTCTACTATTTCAAGAATGAATTGGCTAATTTGATCTAGTGAGGCCTGACATCCTTGACAATAACAATACTTCTTTGAACAGTATAGACTGGCGATACATAATTATAAACAATAAAAGATATCAAATAAGTGTTTGAGATTCAGTTTTGTTTAATGGCATATCAACCTCTGTCGGTTATTTAATGCCAAACAAGTGGGATATTCCATGCATTTAACACACAAGTATAGTAATAAATCCAGTTTTAATTGTTGCCAATGGTTTCATTAAAATTTGTCCCAATAGACTCACTGAAGTGATCCGTTCTGACCAATTCCTTACAGAAATACACAAGACTCAACATATTTCTCATAAATTACGAAGTACTTTGGCCATATAAATGTGTCTTGCTGTTTTTTTTCACAGGAAAATGTCATCATGCAACTTCTTAACTTAGGCCACTGGTTGGATATACATTATATTGAGTTTTGTTTAAAGGCATATCAAACTTCTTGGCTTAATGCCAAAAAATGGGATTTTATAGTATTTTTTTTCTTTTTTTAATGTTCAGTTAAAGTGAGAAGGTTGATTTAGTCAGATTTTGATGAAAATTATTTTTGTTTTTATTCTATTTTATTTTAGAAAATTGAAAATGTCTTCTAGTGTTCAAAAATGTTTTACTGAGAATAATTTTCTTTTCTTTCAAAAATGTGTTATGGTAATAATTTGTTTTCAAAAGTGATTTATTGGTGAAATTCTTCCTCGAAAAATGATTATTTTTCTATAAAAGTCTGTTTTAATGTATATATTTCTATAACAGTGTATTTTTGTACTTTCATAGTGTTTCGACCCCAGTCTGGGCGTTATTTATTTGCCCGTAGCTGGGAACCTAATAGGTGCTACAATTTCGGGTTAGGGTGGACCTGGAAACAACAGCAATTAAGAGGTGGGCTCATGCTCCTCACAACATCGCAATGAAAGGCCTTGCTGGCGGATCCAATTGACCGTCATACCCAGGACCAATCAAATAAAAGAAACAACATCAGTTGAGGACTGCAAGCAGCAACAGTAACTAAAATGAATAGCACATGTAACTCGAGGTGGAACTAATAACAACACGTCAAAAAGCCAATATTCTACACTACTTAAAGTAAAAGTTTAGGAAGGAAACTCCATTTAGTAGTGGAAAACGCATTACCAGATTCATTTTTTCTGAAAACTGTCTTAAGAAAAATAATTTATAATTTTCACCCAAAGCGATATTAGCTCATTGGTAAATAAATGGAAAATTTGGGAAACGACTGATATTACTTTTATCATTATCAAATTATTATTTCCATTACAATATTACTATTGTCATAATCATTATCATGTTACCACTACCCTTATCATATTACCACTACCCTTATCATATTACCATTACCATTATCATTATCAGCTTGTTAAGAACACTAACATTATCATATTACAATTATCATTTGTATTACCATATAACCACATTACCAGTATCATTATCTTATCATTATTATCGTATTACAATTCTTATTATCATTATCATTATCGAAATATTATTATCATTATCATTTTTATATTACCAATATCATTGCCATATTACCACTACCATTATCAAATTCATTCTCGTATTACCACTAATTTTATCAAATTAAAATTACCATTAGTTTTTGTTATGATCATTACCATTATCATATTACCATTGCCATTATCATAGTAAATAATCATTATCATATTACCATTATCATTATTATTATTATCATATTAGCACTACCATTACCCTATTACTATCATATTACCATTACCATTATCATTATTATATTACAATTTTCATATTATCATTACCTTTATTATTATAATATTACCATCTTAATATTCTACTTACCGTTCACATTATCATTCTCATTACCGTTATCAGATTACACTTACCATTACCATTATCATTATTATATTACCATTTTCATATTAACATTACCTTTATTATTATCATCTTAATATTCCACTTACCGTTAACAGTATCATTCTCATTACCGTTATCTTATTCCAATTATCATTACCATGACCATTATTATATTACCATTATCCTATTACCATGACATATATTATTATCATGTTACCATCTTAATATACCTCTTACCGTTAAATTATCATTATCATTACAGTTATCATATTCCACTTACCATTACTATTATCATTATTATATTACCATTTTCATATTACGATTAACTTTATTATTCTCATATTCCCATCTTAATATTCCACTTACCGTTAACATTATGATTTCATTACCGTTATCAGATACCACTTATCATTACTATTATCATTATTAGATAATCATTTTCATATTACCCTTACATTTATTATTATCATATTACCATCTCAATATTGCACTTACCATTAACATTATCATTCTCATTACAGTTATCATATTCCACTTATCATTACCCTTATTATTATTGTATTGCAATTTTCATATTACCATTACATTTATTATTATCATATTACCATCATAATATTCCACATACCGTTAACATTATCATTCGCATGAGCGTTATCATATTCCACTTACCATTATCATTACTATATTGCCATTCCATTATCATTACTATATTACCATTATCATATTAACATTACCGTTATTATTATCATATTAACATCTTAATATTCTACTTACCGCTAACATTATCATTCTCATTACAGTTATCAAATTCCACTTAACATTACCATTATTATTATTATATAATACAATTTTCATATTGCCATTACCTTTATTATTATCATTATATCATCTTAATATTCCACATACCGTTAACATTATCATTCTCATTACCTTTAACATATTCCACGTACCATTGCCATTATCATTATTATATTACCATTTTCATATTACCATTACCTTTATTATTAACATATTATCATCTTAATATTCCACTTAACGTTTGCATTATCATTCGCATTACCGCTATCATATTCCACTTACCATTACCACTATCATTATTATATTACCATTTACATATTACCATTACGTTTATTATTATCAGATTAGCATCTTAATATTCCACTTACCGTTCACATTATCATTCGCATTACCGCTATCATATTCCACTTACCATTACCATTATCACATCAACATTGCCATTACCGTTATCATTCTTGATTCGATTACTTCTGCGATTACTTTAATATCTTGTACCTCAATTAAGAACTTTCATACTAACTGATTGGTTTACATCTTATCAGTTTATTTAAACCCCAATGAAAATGTGTGCTGGTGAACAGATCTTTGTTTTTCAAATCAATTTGTGATGCAGTGGGTATTGACTCAGAGCGAAAAACCGGAGAGCCGATTTCGAATTCCATTTGAACACGTTGCAGTCACTTACGTGCCAATACCCTTGGGAAAAAATAATCCGTTTCTTTTCTCCAGCTATGTGTGAAATAACAATACGGATTGGGTTCTGTACCCTTGGCTGGCAAACAGACTACCCTAGAAATGGCAACATACCACTGTAAAGTTTTCTGACAAGTCAATAATGCATCTTTTTACACATGATCACCCAAACGTGTATCACGTATAACACTTAACTGTAGAAAAATATGATAATATAATTGCATGTGGAAAAATATAATATAATGGCATGTGAAAAAAATATATTCCTAAATTTCGTACGACGGGGAGAAAAAAATTCTTACTAGTTGTATTATTAATTTTGCAGATTATTGGTTACAATATTAATAGAGAAAAGTGAGCTTAATAGATGAAAAAATAGTTTATTGTCGATCGCAATATGAGTGGAGTGAAAAAAAATTTATATTACACAATTTTTAAAATCTTAAAAACTAGCTGGAAAGTCACTTGATCAAAACATTTTGCAGATGTAAAGCGACGGGTCAGATAGAGTCACCGAATTGGCAGCCATTATGTGACAAATCGGAAACAAGTGAATAAGAAAAATACCATTGGAAGCCTTGAGCTTTATGGCTGGTGGAAGTGAAAAAAATAAACGGAAGTCAAAACAATGTTTAGACGATTGTCGAAAATTTTTGATGGGGCCAAGAAAAGTTAAATCCTCAATTTCCGAATTCGCTGGGAAAGGATTTATAAATTTGAATACTTGAAAATAAATGAAGTGGTTATTTGAATCAGAAGACGAAAACACAATGACGTTAACCGAAATATTGCTATTTCATTGGTTAAACCTTGGGAATAAAATCACTCCGCCTCATAATCCGAGCTGGGACTAATCTCATTGGTTAAAGATTTGATTTGCTTGGACAACCCGTGTCCGTCATGCACCCTAAGAGAATTTGGGACAGGTATAAAAACTAGAGCCCAGAAGGCCAAAATCACTCTTGCAGCTGCTTTTGGACTCAGCACTCAGTTGGAGCTGAGTCTTGGGACAAGTCAATATGTAACGACAAAGAGGAGGCTAACCGTAGAGAAAGTGAAGGTTACCTCCTATAGAGTCATGGCTGAAGATGTAAAAAACAGAAAGTAGTCTGCCGCCGACCGACCTAAAAGTGTTAAAGTCAAATAACCCGCCTCCGATAGAGTCCTGAAGATGTAAGAAACAGAAAGAGCCGAGAAAGAGTTAAAGTCAAATGGAGTTGTTGTTGCTTTTACTGTATTTTCCTTTTGTGTATACAAAATCTTTTCCGCAAGTTATTAAGGGGTCATTGAAATTATTATTATTATTTTTCTTTTTGGTGGTGTTTTTCATTAACCCAAGTGTGCACGCGCGTCCGGTCTGGTTTGACGTGGTAACGATACTGCTAGCAGGATTTCAACGTTCCATCCTTTGTATCAAAATTCACAGCGTGAGCAAGGAGTAACACTGTTGTAATAAACGACTGGAATACCAGCTACTGTAACGAGGAGATCAAGACTAGCGACCCGAGAGCGTCGTCATGTCTGGTGCCATATTGACCTGGATAGACCCAGGCAGACCGCGCGTGTTACATATATACCACATAGAGGGCGAAAAAATAATTTTCGCGTACATAACAAAAGTTTAAGGAAATTCGAACACGGCTTTCTTATTTCTATGTATGTTTATGGCAATCTTTTCTTACGAGCTTTTTTCCCGGTTCCCCGCCCACATGCATTTAGTCATGCTATTGACTTCAAGGTAACAGCCTTTCACCGTCAAATTAGTTAACATAATCTTCTACTATAACAGTTTCTTTTCTAGCACTTTCCGTTTGTAAAACTCCCTAGAGTTTGCCTGTTTCCCTGTTAGCTGCAATCTCCAAATGTTTAAATGCACATTCAATTGCAATTTTCTATCTACTTGATGCCACTTCATCTCTTATCCTTTCTTCGACACCCGCAATATTTTTTTATTTTTTGTTTTTTTTTTGTTTGTTTTTTGTTTTTTACTGTAAAACCCTGCTCAATGGCGATCGTGCCTTACTTGGGATGAAATGATTATGAAAACAAATATTCATCACCTTGTTCTCAGATGATCATTGTGTGGCAGTGGTTATGGGCTCCAAACGAAAAATCGGGGAGCCGAGTTCGAATTCCAGTTGAATTCCCTGCATTCACTTACGCACCAATACTCTTGAAAAAGGAATTAATTCGTACAGTTATGGTTTACATAACAGGACAGATTGGGTTCTATAACCTTGGTTGGCAAGAAGTATACAGCAGAACGTACTGAGGAATAATCTTCTCCCTAGTCAGTCCTCTCTTATTCGAGACATGATCGCCTAAGCGTGTATCACCTATGGCAATTAACTGACTGACTTATCCTCAGATTCCGTGGCAATCCAATGTTTTTCTGGATTGTGACTGCGTAAATAAATATATTTAGCCTGTGTTCTTTTTATTATTTAATTTCTCTCTGCACACACTCACAACAGAAGCTTCATCAAATATATATTTTTCTGGTCAATATAGTTCTCTTCTTTCTTGACATTTTAATTTAACTCAGTTCGATTTTTGTTGCATTCTTAATGCCTGATTTGTGTTTGTGCCAATATTTTCAATTCTCTTTTGATCATTTACTGACCTCAGTTGGATATTTCACAATCTCTATCTCAGTATACATAACAATCAATAATTGAGGTATATCTGGTTTCTCTCATGAAATTACGGATTTCATTCAAAGATGATTATATCAATGGTAATATTAACCATTTACATTCTAGGTAACAATCGGTATTCTTTGACCAAGCAGATAATTACACTCTAGATTGGATTTTATAAATACTTACTCTTGAAGTATTTCTCGCGAAAGTATTTTTCACAAAGACTGTAACTGTTATCTGGCTTTCCAGTATTAATGGCGGTTTCTTCCTAAAATTTAATTTAAAATTGTTTAGAATTTCAGTGTCTTGATTGTGTTATTATTTTCTCGTCGTGTTTCATGTGATAACGATATTTCTGCTGCTGTTGTTGAAAGACACCGAGTAATATTCTTTCTGTTATTTGGTACAGTTGTAAGTGAGCGATCCTGTAGCGCCAGTGCTCAAGGTTTGATAAAGCCTGAATTTCTCCAAGAGCGTCAGATTTCATTCACTCATTGCCATTTTATCCATTCATCTTGCGACATCAGAAAATTTCATTTTCACTATTTATTAGACATAAACTTAGAATATTTAAGCAACTATTTAAACAAATTGAACACTATTTTTTCATGGCTGTCGTGAGTCCCAATGAACACGAAATAAAATATGAACATAAAATATACAAACATGAAAAGAATTCAGATGAAAATATTGCATTAAGTTTATAGTAATTTTTTTTTCTATCTATCTATCTATCTATCTATCTATCTATCTATCTATGAACATCTTCTAGTTCTATCTATCGATCTATAGGAACATCTTCTAGATCTATCTATCGATCTATACGAACATCTTCTAGATCTATCGATCTATCTATATATCTAAACATCTTCTATATCTATCTATCGATCTATCTATACGAACATCTATATCTATCTATCTATCTATCTATCTATCTATCTATCTATCTATCTATCTGAACATCTTCTATATCTATCTATCTATCTATATGAACATCTTCTATATCTATCTATCTATCTATCTATCTATCTATCTATCTATCTATCTATACGAACATCTATCTATCTATCTATCTATCTATCTATCTATCTATCTATACGAACATTTTCTATCTATCTATCTATCTATCTATCTATCTATCTATCTATCTATCTATTCACATATATTTATGTATACGGAAATTAACGAATTTTAACGAAACTTGGATATAAGCACCCGACAATTTGTAATGAATTATTTTGAACATTATTTTTACCAATACTCGTATTTAAGCAGATATTCTGTTTGTTTGTTTTTTCATTAAACAGTAATTTTATATTTTATATCTACCGGCCTGATTATTTACGATACATTTTTATATACGAAAATCTGTGCTATCCAGCAGGATTCGAACCTGCGACCCCTGTTACATAGGGGAAGCATACCATTTGATCTGGTACCGTCTTGACCATTCGAATCCTGCGGGATAGCACACATTTTCCTTATAAAAATTTATCGTAAATAATCAGGCCGGTAGATATAAATATAAAATACTGTTTAATTAAAAACAAAATATCTACTTAAATACGAGTATCGGTAAAAATAATGTTCAAAATAATTCATTACATATTTATGTATGTGTGACAGATTAAACAAATTGCAAACAATATTTTCGTTTATTTTTAATAAAATCCGTTTATACTGACTGAAAATCTTTCGCGTATTACAATCAAAAGTTGTCAGAAATGAGCTGTGACGTTGACAGATGTTATTTTTATTCATTTGTTATTGTATCCAGTGACCTTAAAACCTCTTCTTGGCGCCGGAGTTATGATAACAAATGTAACCGGAAAACTGTGTTGCTAAAAATTACTGTATATGTTTCTTCTTCTTCTCCTTCTTCTTCATCATGGCTCTCCACTTCTCCCTATACCTTGTGGCCCTCAGCATGTTTGTTACTGTTAATCCTGGTAACCCCCGTTCCGTCATCCACCCGACCAGGCCCTGCAAATATGTTATCCGCTGCCTTCCTTTGTCTCTCTTTCCCTCTACCTGGCCAGTCAGTATCAGGTTCTCCAAACTCTCCTTCCTCATTGCGTGTCCCAGGAACTTCAGTTACCTCTTCCTGATGCTCGGTATTAATTTCCTTTTGGTTGTCATTCTTTCCAACACCTCATCGTTGCTTGCATGGTCAGTCCACGATATCCGCAGCATCCTTCTGTAGAACCACATTTCCGCTGCTTCCAGTTTTGTCCTCATTTTCGTGATATTGTCCAGCACTCACTACCGTATTGAAGAACTGACATCACATAGCAGTCCAGCACTCTTTTCTTTGTTTCTAGTGTAATTTTCCTGTGTATTAGTACTTTGCTCAGCTTCTGGAACGCGCCCTTTGCCATGCCAATTCGCCTTCTGATCTCTATGTCGCACTTTCCATCTCCTGTTAGAACACTTCCTAGATATTTAAATTTTTGCACCTGCTTTATTCTGGTATCCCCCACCTGTATTTGGCATTTTGGGTTGCACCTTTTGCTGATGACCATGCATTCAGTTTTCTTTAGGTTTATTTGTAGTTCTTTTTTGTCACTCTCCACCGCTACCTTCTGTAGGAGATCCTGCAGTTTCTTTTCCGTGTCTGCTTTACTTGTCTCAAATATAACGGTTGACAAATTGCTCGCGTTCATTATAACGTGAAAATTATCCAAAATGTAATTTTTTATATGTTGTAAGGTGATGGGCATGCACGTGTTAAAGCATGAAAAAACTGCTTTTTTTTTACAAACATTTTCGAACATTACTACAATATTCATAGCTGATTCTATTAATTGACGGCTTAAGTGTTTTAATGAAAATTGCTTCGAGTATTTGTAGCTTTTTTGTTGTTTTGATGGTGTAGAATAATTGTATTATCGATTATTATTTTTTTATTTTCTGCAATTTATTTAATCTGACAGGTTTAAAAGAAAATTTGCTGCCTAAATACACAAATTTTTCACATATATATATATATAAGAAAAATTAATGCAGACACGCTATTTCGTTGTAAATCGGAAATATAGCCCTATTTCAGGCGAACCATCATCAGCTTGCGTCTTTATTTTACAAAGGATTTTAAACGAATGAGATTCACAAAGACGGAAAAAACGAACAAAAATAACGGTCGCTCCCTTAAAAGATAAAATTTAACAAAAAATACATCAATTCGGCGAACACACACACATATTCATACATAGGCATATACATATACGCAACATATAATCAGAGGACAGATATATATATTCTAGCCGTATACTTTTCTTTTCCCCACTAAGGAGAATGCAACACTTGAAAAAAAAGGAAGAAGAAAAGACCAAAAAGAAGAATTGTAAACGCAAATTCTACTTTAACAGCTTCTTTCCTCGCACCTCCCGCCTGAGAAATTTCCTTCCGAATACTTGCTTTCCAGACAACTACAATCTTCAAGAATTCAAATGTAAAGTCAATAGTCATCTCCTGTCTTATTAAATTGCATCCTCTCTCTCATGTTTTTTTTTCAGTATTCTCTTCCTTCTCATACCTTCTTCCTGACACCCCCTGTAACCTGTCACTCTTTCCTATAACAGTTCAAAACACCGAAGGATTGCGGGATCTGAGCCTATTTATTTATAAATATCAATCTGTCGAAAGAAAGACTTCCCATATAAATTCTTTTATATATAAAAAAAAGCAATGCAAGTAAATAAGATAATATGGCCAACGAAAATCATTGACAGAATGAGACTTTAGATGGAAGCCGATACTTCGGTCTATGTCACTTGTTTGGATGACTGGTAAAGAGAATATAGGACTGGTAATCGGTGGCCACAATTTAAACAACCTAAGGTACGCAGATGATACAGTGCTGATAGCAGACACAGAAAGGAATCTACAAGACATCCTACAGAATTTCGCTGGAGAAAGTGATAAGTAAGGATTACAAATTAACTGCAAGAAGACCGAATGCATAATCAACATTAAAACGAGCAGCCCAATATGCCAAATACAGGTCGGAGATACTAGAATCAAGCAGGTACAAAATTTGAATATCTGGGACGTGTTCTAACAGAAGACAAAAAGTGCGACACAGAGATCCGAGATTGAATTGGAATGGCGAAGGAAGCATTCCCGAAGTTGAGTAAAGTTTTAAGAAACAGGACAATTTCGCTAGAAACATGTAAGAGAGTACTGGATTGCTATGTGTTGTCAGTTCTTCCATATGGCAGTGAATGCTGGACAATATAATCAAAGATGAAGGAAAAACTTGAAGCAACTGAAATGTGGTTCTACAGAAGCATACTGGATATAAGGTGGGGGATCAGTTCCATATTACAATCAATACCTAAACTGAACCGTCACTTTGTGGTCACACTATTTTCTATATATTTATATTTTTGAGATCCAAAAGCACAAGGATGCATTCCATGAGCTGTGTAGAGTATTAAGAAACAGGACCATTTCGCTAGAAACAAAGAAGAGAGTACTGGATTGCTATGTGTTGTCAGTTCTTCAACATGGCAGTAAATGCTAGACAATATCATCAAAGACGAAGGAAAAAGTGAAATGTGGTTCTACAGAAGGATACTGTGAATATCATGGATCGAGCATGTGAGCAATGATGAGGTCTTGGAAATGATGGAAACAGAAAGGAAATTAATACTGAGCATCAGGAAGAGACAGTTGAAGTTCCTGGGGCACGCAATGAGAAAGGAGGGCTTGGAGAATCTGATACTAACAGGCCGAATACAGGAAAAAAGAGACAGGTAAACCAACGGATAACATATTTGGAGAATCTGATTAGGTAGATGATTGAACGAGGGTTGCATGGTGCAACAGTGGAAGGCGTGCTAAGTGCGACCAGGGATAGGAAAATGCGGAAAGCCATGATCGCCTACGTCCTGAAGGGACAGGGCACATAGAAGAAGAATAAACATGTTATACAACTGGTAAAAGGACTTTAAGACTGGGAGCAAGGATATAGGTCTGGCATAAAAATATAAGACTGTTAAAAAGGATAAATGGTAAAAATGATATAGGACTGGTAAAATGTTCCAAGACTGGTCAAACGGTTATAATAGTAGTAAAAGCATATATTACTGGAAAAAAATAAAAAAGGTAAAATGGGAATAAGACTGATAAAAACGTATATGACTAGTAAAAAGGATATAGGGCTGGTAAAAATATAAAACCTGTTAAAAGAATATAGGCCTACTAAAAATATTTAACGACCGGTAAAAAGTATATAAAACTGGATATAAGATGGTAAATTTATTATAAAGGGTGCCAAAGATATGGAAACAAGACAAGTGACAATTTATATATTTCTAAAGGAGATCGGCACCTGGTATCTGACCCTATGAAAGTCTCGATCAGTGTCTTCAGATGTTTATTGTTCAATAATTTGTGGTGTTAGACCAAACTACACCCATTACAATCTATTAAATTTCTATATTTTCTAAAATAAGTTTCTTAAAAGATATCCTGAATTTTTATCAACTTATGAATGTGCTATCAATGATTTCCTTTCAAATCAGAGTGACTGTTTTGAAATGTTTATCTTAAGACCTACTTCTTGGAACACATGTTAGACGATGTTGGGGTTTTGTTCAGTGTTATATTATCTCATTTGGCAAGGTTTTAACATCTGTTATCATTGTTAAAATGACTAAAGGATGGAATACAGGAACCATGTTTTCTATGACCAGATTTGAAATACAGCATTGATGCTTAGATGTTCAGCTTAGATCTCGTCACATATGTGCTTGTATATTCACTAGGAAGAGTCTAAGAAAGTGGTTCTCAAACTGCGCCTCCTATCTGTGGCGGAAGAGGTGAGGCGTATTGATTGAAAAGCAATTAAAGATTTAGAAACAGTATGAAAAATAACGTTCTTCCTCGAAAATAGCTAAAAATATAGCCGAAAGCACCCGCAGGAACAAGTCACTTGGACCATATTTATGTAATTTATGTCCTAAAACAAACAAGTCATAGGATCCTATGACAAATTTCATAAAAAATAAACATCACAGCTTGTTAGTCATTTTTAATGAAACTAGCATAAAAATAGATTGCTGCCCTATATATATATATATATATATATATATATATATATATATATATATATATATCTGTACATTCATAGAGAGAAATAGCCATTTTCAACAGGTCAATTTAAGACATGCAATCTCAACCATATATAAACAAAGAATATATCTATATATATATAAAATGCAAGATGTTTGTGTATGTGTGTGCGTGTGTGTGTGTGTCTATCTGTCTGCCTGTCTGTCTGTATGTCCTTTATATAAATACACAATCTTTAACCTATTCTCACCGAATTTCACACAAATATTCTTTAGACCTCCGGTCAAGTCATGCGCTACGTATTTTTTTCCGATTTCCCCCTCATATTCGAAATCCTTACCCTGATATCCGATCAGGTTTGATCAAGATCAGGACTTCATCCCCTTTATCGTGGTTTTTGCTGCAGAATTTGCTCTAACTAAGTAAAATTGTAATTTTTAGTCTCAAACATTAGTAGATCTCAGACGACTCATTTCCCGATATCGGAAATCGATACCCCCGATATTCTATCAAATCTGATCAAAAACTGATATTCAGCCATCAATATGGCTCATTTTACCCAATTTTATTCCAGAGCGATACGATATGTTTTCGTGCATTTAGGTTAGTTTATCCTTAGATGATTAATTTGAATCCGATATTAGAATCCTATAGGGTCTATCGAAATCAGGTTTTCAGCCCTTTTATTTTGGCTTTTCCATCGGGTTTTGCTCTAAGTAGGGATAATTGTAGTTCTTGCTCTCAGCCAAGATACCATTTAATCAGAGAACTTATTTAGTCTTCAAAATTCAGTTTGCGACGGAAAACTTATTTGGCATACATACCGGAAATCAAAATTTGACTCACATCCATTCATTTTTCTTTCAAATTACGGCTTCGCTTTGACTGGAGAAAACTATTGCTTTTTAGTTTTTTGTTTCAACGTTCAAACAGTCTGACCATGGAATAGTATTAATGATTTTATCACAGCTGAGCAATGCCGGTCTATACTGTTAGTAGAGAGTAAAATCCTAGTAGAAATCAACTCATACTGATAAAAGTGTTTCATTTAAAATAAAATTATCTAAAGAAAACTTGATAGTGAAACCTACAAAAGATAAAATATTTTGTCTGTTTTCTTATTGATGGGGTTTGTATTAGTGTTAATGTAATGGGGTTTTTAATTGGCGTTCCGGATAGGTTTGGAGTCGTTTGTATCCGCTATTTAATCCAAGACTGGGCGAAGCTGGATGCATATTATTGCAGTCGGTGTTATTGCCAAATGAATAAGTTTTCATTAGAATGAAGAAAAATATAGAAAAATATATGAAAAGCTGAATGGAGTAAATTAAAAAGAAATCAATATAAGCGGAAAATAAAAAAAATAGATTAAAAATGTCTGTCTACGTTTCTGATTGAAGTAATATAACTATTTATATTATTCACATTATACGAACTGCTGTCTTCATCTTTATTGTCACATGCATGTCATTTCGACCGTTGTACGCTCCACACTTCTTCAGTGATATACTTTTGAATTTCGAACAGAGCTCCATATTTTGTCTATGAGGGTAGATTTTTCTAGTTCCTAAATGGGTAAAAGTCAATGTAATGTATTGACTTGACTTACAAATTTAGATGAATACCACGCTACACCAGAGAAAAATTTAGAGAGATAAGTTTTTAAAGGAAATTAACTAAAACTGATATATCCAGAAAAGGCATAGCTGAAGAAGACCAGTGTGTGTCACAGACAAAACGTAGCAAATAATATAAAGAAATAATATATATGTTATAAAATGAAAGACATATTAATATGCAGCATTACCTGCCTGTTTTTGATTTAATCCCGTATATATTTTTATCTCTGCAAGAGTTATTATAGTTTGTATTTGTTTAGTTAGTGATTATTCAATGAAAATAGTCAACATTAACATGTAAGCTAAAAAGTTACTAATACGTAAGGGTTTACAGAGAGAATATGAAAGCATTACACTATTAAAGACAGTGGACAATAAAATATTAGGGATTAAGAAAACAAACTAAACGACTGATATATCATGTTTGAAGTCCACGGTTTACTGACTTCAAGAATTATGATTAGGGTTTCACAAGCAAGAAGGACGAGAGAAGAAACTGTTAGCATTAGAAATTACAGTAACATCTAAAGATTTCGACAGTAAATTGATAAACACATACTTTTAATCTAGAACTGCGCTTAAATGAATAATATCTAATAGCATAAAGAAAATTCATTAAAACAATTGCCGTGATATTATTTCTAGAAGATGCAAAGAAAATCTACGTTGTGGCGCTGGGAATTGGACAAGAATCAAGATACAAGATCAACAACAAGAACTGTACAGGTGATTTTTTATATTCTATCATGTTTCTCCCGATATGTAGGACTGATTCTGGGATGAAAGATTCTTTTACAGGAAACAGTAAAGCAAATTTCCTGGCATATGAGTGTACATGAGAAAAAAGTTTATGTCGGATTAAAAAAATTGCAAACATTTTGACGGCTTATTTTTAATAAAAGCCTCAACTATGCAGTTCATTTCTTGCATCCTTCAATTACAAATCACAAAAGATTATCCGTGAGTATGAATGGATTTTATTAAAGATAAGCAGGTACATTGTCTTCAATTTATTTAATCTGACATGTTTAAAAAAATTGCTGTCTAAACACACACACATATATATATTTTAACGAAATTGGTTATAAGCAACCGACAATTTGTAATGAATTATTTTGAACATTATTTTTACCGATACTCGTATTTAAGTAGATATTCTGTTTTTAATTAAACAGTATTTTTATATTGATATCTACCGGCCAGATTATTTACGATAAATTTTTATTACGAAAATGTGTGCAACCCAGCAGGATTCGAACCTGCGACCCCTATTACATAGGGGAAACATACCATTTGATCTAGTACCGTATTGACCACTCGACCATGGATAGCCTCTTGATGAGACGAGGTTTTTATAATGTTCATATAACACAATTTTCGATTTTACCGTAAACAAACCATATCTGCTCTGAAATGTATCGTAATGTCAACAAATGTAAACATGTTCCGGAAATTAACGAATTTTAATGAAACTTGGTTATAAACAACCGACAATTTGTAATGAATTATTTTGAACATTATTTTTACCGATATTCGTATTTAAGTAGATATTCTGGTTTTAATTAAACAGTATTTTTATATTTATATCTACCGGCCTGATTATTTACGATTTATTACGAAAATGTGTGCTACCCAGCAGGATTCGAAATATATATATATTTGGTGTATTCCAACCGTAATACAGGAATGAGGGGTTCCTATTCTCTTATATACGTAGACAGTATTGTAGTAGGTTAATGGAGCAATTATAGTAACTAGCAATCGTTTTTCTCTGTATTCATCACTGCCTATGGGCAGGAGGAACCCAGACTGGTCTCCGCAGAAGGGCAGACCCTTGTCTGGGGAAAATCGACAATGACACTAACCTGGCATTGTGCAGGATCAACGGGATATTTTTGGCAGAGCTTAACGGTACGTTGACCTCACTGTTTTGCCGCATTCCGCTATGTGGACAGGCAGATAAATACAGTTGAGTAATTTTACTGATTAGCTGTTACTAGCAGTGCATCAACAACACGCAGCGTGCGAGAATTGCACTTGGATTTGTGATATAAACTCCCAAAGATAAACGAAATGCATTATGTTGATAGTGGTCGCAGTTTCGAATCCTGACAAATGACGCACATTTTCGTACAACATTTATCGTAAATAATCACGCCGGTAGAAATAAATATATAAAAAACAGAATAAAAAAAACAGAATAATCAGGCCGGTAGAAATAAATATGTAAAAAAAAACAGAATTAAAAACAGAATATCTATTCAAATAAGAGCATCAATTAAAAAATTGTTCAAACAAATAATTTCCATATATATATATATATATATTGAGAGAAAGAGAGAGGCGAAAAATAGATAGATGTAGTCAAACGAATCCTCCCTGTGTGTGATTTCTTACTTTTATGTTAAAATTATCATCAAGCCAAATTTATGTCTACAAAATCTGTATGTCGGATATTGAAATTCTTCTCCTATACATATAGTAAAATTGTGACAACACACACTCACACCGACGTACACACACTAATACACACAAGGACACACACTGAAACACTTACACACACACACACACACATATATATATATATATATATATATATGTGTGTGTGTGTGTGTGTGTGTGTGTGTGTGTGTGTGTGTGTACGCACGCATGTAGTGTATGTGAGTAAATAAATATCTGCTAAAATGTATACATATATGTATATCAGTAGATAGTAATGAAGCTAATAAAGATTTGATAGATAGATAGATAGATAGATAGATAGATAGATAGATAGATAGATAGATAGATAGATTTTGTGAACTTACGTAAGAAGTCATACATGTAACATGTACGTGCCTGGAGCAGAAATTGCAATATTTTTTTTTATTGTCATACACGGCGAGAGCTTTGAATTTTACGCTTCGCTGACTGCTACCTTCTAAGAAATTGGAAAAAAACACAAAATAATGAATAATATGTAGAACACATTTGGAAAAATGCAAAATTTGTAATAAAATACAAGACCAATTTATATAATATATTTTTCAACTCCCAAGTTTCGACGTGAGATTTGCATGAATAAGTTTCTTGATATTTCTATTTGTATTATATATTGTCTTAATATATTGCGTTACGCTCTCTTGTGCAAAGATGAAACTAAAAATATAAGCAAATATTCACTTAGAAGCACACTCACACACACGCACATAGAAACATTTATATATATATATATATATGCATTTATGCAAATGACTCCATTATAATATTGAACATATTAATATATCTTTAATATAAAAAAAATATTTGTTCCGAAACGGAGTGTAGTACACAGCGATATAAAACTTTCTCAAAATGAAATTCTGCGGGAATATCTGTATACACACGACCAATATTTTTTTTTTAAATAAATTATTTATTCATGATATAGCTTTTGTATAGAATGTTTTACCGGTAACTTTGCAAAAAATTAGTAGAAGATTCACCTTATTTTCAAAAAGAAGGAATCTTAAGAAATAAATTTTTAAATTGTGTTTTGAAATATATTTACTATTGGCTTATACATGTTTTAACAAGTGTCCATATTTTTTAGCTTGTCAGTATTTGACAATTCTATAAATCGGTGAATATATTTTGAGACTTATAAAATATTGCCATAGTATCTAATAAATATAATTTGAATAGCTAAATTAGAATGAATAAAGAAAACATTGGCATGCATAATATAATCCAAGAAAATATATTTGTTTTACGTCAAAAGTTTTAATTAGATGTATGGAAAGAAGGTGGATTCTTACGTCCAGAGCAATGGTTTGCTTAAGTCATTTTTTTCAAGACTTAGCAACATATTTTTGGTTATTTAAAGCCATTTTATATTGTAATAATATTTTAAAGGGAATAATTATATTTCTGACAATTCAGACATACAAACCGATGGGAGTAAAAAATAAAAATAGGTGAATTCATAGGTAACACTAAGGGTGTTTGTGGGCAAGTGAATATGAGAATTTTGAAGACGACTCCAAAGGTAAATCACATTTTACAGCACCTGTTATTACCAATCGCTTAAACATCTATATACAAACCAGGTTTGGTATTGTTTTGATCTGTTGACCTTACGAAAATCAGTGTCTGAACGGGATACTGAATAATATATATATAAATACGTTTACATACATATACTGTGGTGAATTGGGGCAAGAAGTGGCTTGTCAACTTCAATGCGACCAAGACCAAGCTGTTGTCTGTCACCCATCACAGGCAAACTCTCCTGCCTCCCATAAGCATGGACCAAGCAATTCTCCCTGTGTGCAATACACTGCGCCTCCTCGGCCTTAACCTCTCTTTGGATCTCAAATGGAACCGCTACATCGAATCCATAGCTAAATCCACTGCTAAGAAGGTTGGGTCACTGTGTCGATCCAGGACGTTCTTTCCGCCTGAATCCAATCTGCATATATACAAGTCTACCATTCGACCCTGCATGGAGTACTGATGCCATTTATGGTCAGGCGCCCCTGCCGCTCACCTCAGTGTTCTCGACTACAGCCACTTCCCCACCGATGAAATGTGTCCTCCCTTTGTCTGTTCTATAAGTATTTCATGGCTTCTGCTCAGACAAACTTAAGTCACTGGTGCCTCGTCAACAGGTGTTTACTCGTGCAACCAGAATGGCAATTGGGTCCCACCCATTCAGTTAGGTTAGCCAAATGCAGACGACAATTCTACTCCTACAGCTTCTTCTCTTGCACTTCCCGCCTGTGGAACTCGCTCCCATATTCTTGCTTTCCTGACGGCTACAACCTCCAGAAATTTAAATGCAATGTCAATACTCATCTACTAACCACTTGACTCTAGCCCTTCCCCCACCCCTTATATCCACCCCTTTCTCTCCCCCCACTTGCAACTGTCATCACACCTGCATTTTCATCTTTCTATTGCTTCTTTCTAATTGGTTTGTAATCCTCTTCTCCCTCCTCTAATTAAATTTTTTCAGTTATGTAGCCCCCCTCACATCAGTGGCATTTACGTCTGCCCGGGGTGAAATGATTAAATATATATATACTAGCAGTATCGCCCGGCGTTGCTCGGGTATAATGAAAGCTTTAAAACTAATCCATGGTCCTGGAACTCAGACTCTTTGGACGTTGGCACGAAAGACTAAAAAGCAATAGCTGTTTCCAGTTAAAGCGAAACCGTAGTCTGAAAGAAAAATGAACGGAGGTGAGTCAAATTTTGATTTCCTGATATTGATATCAAATACGTCTTTTTCGTCGTAAACTGAATTTTGAAGGCTAAATAAGTCCTCTGAGTAAATAGTATCATACCTGAGACTAAAATTATATCTACTTAGAGCCAAACCCGAAGGAAAAACTAAAATAAAATGGGCTTAAAAATACAGACATACAGGCAGATAAACAGACACACACAAAAACATCTTGCCTTTTATATATGTATATATATTATCAATTTTCTGCACTATTGTAAGAACTGCACCCTTGAAACTTCTGAATATCGTTTCTTACGTCTTTTTCTATGAGTGTATCAAATTTGATTATAATCGGACCACTCCTATTATAACCCGATTTTTTCGATTATCAATTTTCGATATTTATCGGGGGTACCTCGACACAAAACCAAGCTACGGACACTCGCAGGCGCTCATAGTACAACTGTGTAAGTTTTCAAGAAAATAAGTTCAGCTGTTTCGGAATCTATAGGTAACGGAGACACACACAGGGACAAAGTTCCATTTATAAATAATTATATATATATATATATATATATATATATATATATATATATATATAGAGAGAGAGAGAGAGAGAGAGAGAAAGTATATTTTCCATTTTCAAACGAGTTATTTAGCTACCGAGGTTTCTCCAATGAGTGGTGTCTTCAGGCGATTTTTAATAACTGATTTTACCTTTTACCGTTTTTCTTTTTAAGGACGCTCTTGTAACGGTGTATTATTTGTACGTTCACGTGGCAGAGAATTTATGAACGTGCATTGTTTAAATTAAAACGAAATATGACCGTTACAAGAGCGTTCTTAAAAAGAAAAACGGTCAAAGTTATTAAAATCGCCTGAAAACACCACTCGTGGTAGAAACCTGGGTAGTGAAATAACTCGTTTAAAAATGGAAAATATACTCTCCCTCTCTCTCTCTCTCTCTATATATATATATATATATATATATATACTTTTATATGTATATATATTATATATATATATATACTCTTATATGTATATATATATATTATATATATATATCTATTATATATATATATCTACATATATATAAATGTATACATACATACCTATATATATATATATATATATATATATATATATATATGATTATTTATAAATGGAACTTTGTGCCTGTGTGTGTGTGTGTGTGCGTTACCTATTGATTCCGAAACAGCTGAACCGATTTTCTTGAAAATTTACACCGTTGTACTATAAGCGTCTGCGAGTGTTCTTAGCTTGGTTTTGTGTCGAGGTACCCCCGATAAATATAGGAAATTGTATTTTAGCACGATTTCGGACTAATACCTTTTGATTAATTAAATTTTAACGTAAAATAATCTCGATATTTACATAACACTGCTAATTCATCCCTACGGTTCAATAGTTCACCATTGTTGCTTCAAAGAACTATATATTCTACGCCCACATGTTTCATTAACACGTACGTCTCTCATTTTACTGCATCCATATTTAATTTTCTTTAATATCCTCTATACCTCTTAGGTGCGTCTTATTAAATAAACGGCTAATTTCAAATAGCCCCACAAAAATATCCGAGTGACCTGATATCTATTCTAAAAGACGTCTTCGACCAATCTATTAAACCATATATATATATATATATATATATATATCTGATTTACAAAATATGTATAAAATATCTCTTCTTTATAGACAAACACGATAGAAGCTAAATAACAAAATAGTTCCGCGAACTTTCCATTGAAATATCCAGATACACGCTAAGAATTAATGAAGGTGTAAGCAAAAATCAAGTAGCTATGAGGGCGCTCGTGTTTATGAATGGTTATGAAAATATATTGCAACGAAGAAATTTTTCGCATGAATCGACGATCTTTTTTCAAGATATGTCCAATGATCCGAGGGATTTTAACTACGGATAGCAATACGCTTTCCTTTTTATCTTTTTTTTCTTTTTTTTTTTGCCACTTCGATTTACTTCGCATATGTAATCAGGTTTTATTCAAATATCTTCTCCATTTTCATTTTTTCAAACTCACACACTCAAACCGAGAACACTTTAAGCGGAAACTAAAAAATCTGCATAGAGCCCAATATTTAACTGCTTAACATCTGAAACAGTTCAAGTTTTATGTCTTGTCTGTTAATCGATGTGAGCTATTAATAATAAAAAAAAAAACGTTTTCGATAACTACATCTCAATTTCCGGTCCCGTGCTACTTTCAACTTCCGGATCTCTCTAAAGTTACATTATATAATGCTTTACATATCAGTTTTTTTGTTTTTTTTTAACGATTTACCGGGTAGAAATATATAATTTAATATTCAGAGCACGAGCTAATTTTTTTTTCATTTTAATATCAATGTACGTTTAATCTGAATAAAATGGTTATTTACGTTTCTTTATTCATAATCGTTGCTTCATGGAAATTTGAATTGCTAATTTAAAAGGCAAAACAATCGTCGCGTTAAGCGCTATGAACGAAATCAGGGCCTGGTTTTCTCATTTGTGCCCACAACGTGTAACTTTAACAGAAATAGCTCAATTTTTACCAAATATCAATAGTATATAGAATGGATATTTTTGTGATATATAGTTATATTTTAACAAAAATCAATAGCATATAGAAATGATAGTTTTGTGATATACAGTTATTTTTTACTAAATATCAATCATATTTAGAAAGGATAGCTTTGTGATATATAGTTATATTTTATCAAATATCAATAGTATATAGAAGGGATAGATTTGTGATTTATAGTTATATTTTAACAAAAAATCTGTAGTATATAGAAAGGATAGTTTTAATGTTTTCAGTATAGAAATCCGGGAATTTATAAAAGATTTTGTGATTTTTTCATTTATCCTTTTTTTCTTATTTCCCTTGGGTATATTTGAAAGATGTTGTTGGATTTGTATTCTTTAATAAGGATATTTTGTGGTTTTTTTTTATATTTTTTACTTCAGTGTTTAATAGTTTTTGGAAGTTGTTGAATTTTTAAAATTTTATATGGTCTTATATGGAAATTATATCTTTTTCGTATTTACTTCTTTGAGTAAAATGGGCAGGGCCGTGATTATAGCCCACACAGACCATGCAATTGCGGGGTGTTGGTGATAGGTCGCTAGGGGACCTCTTGACCACGAATAACCTCCATTCTAAACGAGGTTTTAATCAAGCCTATATAACACAATTTTCGATTCATCGCATCAAACATATCTGCTCTGAAATGTATCGTAATGTCAACAAATGTAGACATGTTACGGAAATTAACGAGAGGTCTAAGACATTGCCAGATCAAATGGTAGCTTCCCCTTAATGGATAGGCGTCACAGGTTCGAATCCTGCCGAATGCCATACATTTTCGTAATAAAAATTTATCGTAAATAATCAGGCCAGTAGATATAAATATATAATACTGTTTAATTAAAAGAAGAATATCTACTTAAATATGTGTATCGATCAAAAATAATGTTCAAACAAATAATTTCAATTTGTCGGTTGTTTATAATTAAGTTTCGTTAATCTTCGTTAATTTCCGTAACATATTTACACACACACACACATATATATATATATATATATATATATATATATATATATATATATATTAGAAAAGGATATAGGGTTATCCCAACGAGAGAAATTAGTATAGAATAAAAAGTGTAAGAGGCCGTGAACGTTAGTTTAAAGTGTATATTGTTGTTAAAGATATTGTACATATTATGATATTTTAAGTGTCCATAATGGTATTTGTGAAGCTACACGTGCTTCGAGTCTAAGATTGACTCTCTTCAGGCGAATAAATTTGTGGCTTTACATATCAAGTTCCTTTTGTTTCTGAGGGCGAAGCTCTTGTTTATATATAAGTAAGTAGAAAATAAAAATAAATAAAAAATAAATAAATAAATCAAATCAGTGAAATACACACACACACACACACACACACACACACACACACACACATATATATATATATATATAGAGAGAGAGAGAGAGAGAGAGATAAGCCCAAATATTCTGTGACTTTAAATGAGTAGGTTTGTGCCGTATTCGAAATTTTGTGAAGACTTTTTCACTCGCCTCACATTTAACAAGAGAACATCATACCGGGGTCCTCATGAAAATTCGAACTCGCCAGCTGTTCAGTTAAACTGACACTCTTTTTTTGTTTATCAACGATCTATCTCCAACGAGATGGTCCTGGGCATGATGGTAAACTGCATCCGGCAGCAAGACCCCTGATTGGGAGGTGTGATGAGCATGGAACCACCTCTTAATTTATGTTGCTTCCAGGTCCACCCTGACCTGGAGTGGTAACACCTGTTAGGGTCCCAGCTATGGGCAAATAGTTAATCCTCAAACTAGAGTCAAAACACTGTGAAAATATAAAAGAAGATTATATAGAAAAATTAATTTTGGAAGAAAAAATATTACCAAAATTATATTTTTGAAAGAAATAAATCTTACCATAACAAATACTTGAAGGAAAAAATATTATCAGCAACATATCTTTTAATAAAGAAACTTGAAGAAATCGTCAGTTTTCCAAAAATAAAAAAATCTAAATACAAAATTTTCATCAGAATCTGATTAAATGTAACTTCACACTATAACCGTACATTAAAAGAATATCATAAAATCCTATTTGGCATTAAATAAACAAGAGAATTTTATATTCTGTTAAACAAAACTCAGTCTTAAACTCCAACGTGATATTTTCACAAAGCACCTGCTCGCCAAAATATATTTTATCAATAAAACATACGGAAAAACAACAACCTCAACGCTAAACTTTATCACGACTCAGCAATATATATATATATATATATATATATATATATATATATATATATGTATGACCATAAATTGAGCGACGAATTTAAAACATATGTAGTTTGTAACTCTACATCATACAAACAGTCTCCAAATGGTGAACAAAAAATGGCTGCTTTTTGTTGTTTTCAGAAGATGTATTTTTTAGCCTATTTTCTTTTTAATTAATTCAAAATTTAAAATGGCATTTTACTGAATTTTTTAACGGTTTGTTTTTATTTGGGATCGCAGATAAAAACAAATTAATTCCTAGGCATGACCAATTGTAACTCGTGGTGTAAAGAAATTTTTAACAAATTTGTGCACATTTTTTTTTTTTGATCTGCTAATTAGACAATTTTATAAGAAAATTTATTGGTGGATTAGAACAGTTGAACCATTGTATTAGGTTATTCTATTTCTTGATATGGGAACATATTATATATAATGTTTATTCAACTAATCTTTAGTGGAGTTACCCCCTGCGTTTGGGCTGGGGTCACCAAATTAAGACCGAATAAGACCAGTTTAAGATCTGTTTAGACAGGTTTTGAACCTATCCACCGCGGTGGATAGGTAATGTTTTGACCAGTACCTGGGTGTACGCGCTCAGGTTCCCCACGTTAAAAAAAGACCGTGTGTCACATATCTCTTAAGTGGGGGAAAAGGATAAATATTGGAGTTGCCAGTTAAGATAGTAAAAATGACTAAATTATTACCAAAAATCAACGGTAAAATATTTTCTGTGAGCCACAGTATCGTTTTATTCCTTCTACGCGTAATGATGGTAGACATATTTAAAATTAAGAATCCCATTATTAAACTTAAATAATTCTTATGCAGATTGTTTCTGTTATGTATACTTATAAAGCTACATGTATTTCTATTCGTACACGGATTTTAAGGACACCCTGTAAAAACACTTTATGGTTGTACCCTTAAATATTAGTCTCAGCAACATGGTGTATGTGTGATGAAAAAGGCAAAGATATGTGACAATGTAATTGTGCTATCCACGACATGTTAAGATTTTACTGAGTTTAACTGCAAATGTGTCGTGGTTGAAACTAAATAGGCTCTTTTATCCCCAAAGTTGCTCTATTCATTTCTTATACCTCCGTAATAGAAATGTGAGGATGTCATGGAGTGTTCTCTCAGGTAAAACTACAGGTTCACTTCTGTGAAGATAAAACTGTGCCACCGGCGCTTGGAAAATATGTTAAAAAGCAACAAAGTCGAATTTTGCATGAATCCCATTTTTCATGAAATCGGAATTTAATGTTGTTTGTTTGTTTGGCGTTACATCAACTCTTTATAAAATAAAATATATATCTATAATCTTAACATCATTTCACCTCAAGTATTTCAGGACCTACAATAGTACTGAAACGTTTACATTAAGAGAAAAACAGATACAGTTGATGTCAAAGGAAGTCAAGAGATGGATGGGAATCACGTAGATAGAATATTACGTTGCATTTATCAAGAGAACGACAGAGAGCTCCGCAAACGGGAAATGCGAAAAAAGAAACTGTTAGAGTAAAAGATAAGGTTATATTTAATAATTTCAACGGTAAATGGGTGAGACTTTAATGACAATCTAGTGGCACCAGTAAATGTATGTGGTTGAGAACAAAAAGAAATTAATGCCAAAATTTAAATTTCATGGAAGGTTTAGTAATTTTTTTTACAAAAACTTATTTCTGTTAATTCTTTTACCCAAATTTTAGGGTAGGTATTTGCTCATAGCTGAGACCCTAACAGGTGCTACCACCTTGAGTCAAAAAATAAGAGTAAGCTCTTCACAGATTCTTATTGAAGCCGGATGCAATTATTCGTCATATAAAGGACTCGTTGAGCAATGTGATTTTTCAGCTAATGCTTTCATTATCTTTTATTCTCGAACTATGTTAAAATATGTCCGTTCAGGTAGCCTGGTTGCTAGTCAAGGCTGAAATCCCAGAATCCCCTGCTTTTCAACCAAAGGCTGGGGGCAAAGAAATAAATCAATAATTTCCGAAGGAAATTTGTGCAAAAGTACATATAAAGAAACACGACTAGAATATGAACTCAGCTTCCTGATTTCTCATTCCACGTCGATATCCTTTACACTGCAACGTATAACCTTTTCATGACTCATTTTAAAAGAAGCGAAATGTTTCCAAATAGATTAAGTTTCTTCTCAGATCTTGTATGCTTTCTTGCATTTACCAATGTCTATCCCAGAACAAATCCATTTTCCACCATTATTAATATACTTGAATCAAAACCTTTTTATATCTATCATACGAAACTCAGTATATTGTTACATTAGTGATCAACCATAGAGAGGATCAAAGAAACATACCACATAGTGTGTTACTTAATGCTGATCTTTTATGGATGTAAAAACATAGATTCTGAGAATATATAAGAAGGAGTTGGACTTGGACATGCACCTGTTAAGATTGTAGCTATAGAGGAAGCATCCTCGTGGGAGTTTTTTCCACAAACTATAGGCTCTTATGAAGATGCAAACCAAAGAAATTCGCTTCTTTCCCATGGAATACAAAGTGAATTGTTTGAACCAGAGTAAAGGTATGATGCTTTTTAGATGTAATCTCGGTAATGCAGATCTCGCAATATTTTACATATATAGACAGAGTAGTAAAGTTCCGAATCCTGCTGAATAGGGCGAGAAGCAGAATCAGGCCAGAGCTTAGGTCAAGAGCAATGCAGGTTGGCCAAAGACACTGGAACAAGGAACGCCATATTTATTACTAGAATGCTCTCCGAAAGAGCAATACAATTGTAGAAAGTCTTGCACGTTTGTTTTATCGATTATGCGAATGCGTTCGAAAGAATACGCCACAAAGAATTGATGGAGATGCTCAGCAGCCTCGACATACTTTGAAACGACAGAGTAATTAACAGCCTCAACTGGCCCCAAACTGCCTGCATACGGACAGGTAACAAATTCAGCACATCTACAAACATAGAAAGGGGCGTAAGACAAAGATATTCCTTTTCACCGAATCTATTCAACTTGTACAGCGAGACTATTTTGAGGACCCTTGATGTCATGCCAGCATATGTCATCGGAGGCCACAATTTTAACAACATAATTTAGGCAGATTATACAGTTATGATAGCAGACACGGATAGGAAACTAGAAGACCTCAGACAGATGGTATCTGAAGAGTGTGACAAAAAGAATTACAAATAAACTGCAAGAAAACTGAATGCATGGTTATCCGCAAAAAGAACAACCTAAAATGACAAATAAGGTGAGGGATACTAGAATGCCAAATACAGGTGAGGGATACTAAAATGCCATATACAGATAAGGGACACTAAAATGCCAATTACAGGTATGGGATACTAATATAAACAGGTAAAAAATTTAAATACCGGGGAAGAGTTCTAACAGAAGACGGAAAGTGCGACACAGAGATCCAAAGGCGAATTGGCATAGGGAAAGCCGCGTTCCAGAAGACGAGTAAAGTATTAAGACACCAGAAGCAAAGAAAAGAGTACTAGATTGCTATGTGATGTCGGTTCCTCAATATGGCAGCGAATGTTGGACAATATCATCAAAGATGAAGGAAAAACTTGAAGCTGCTGAACTGTGTTTCTACAGAAGGATGCTGAGGATATCATGGAGCGAGCATGTGAGCAATGACGAGGTGATGAAAAGATTAGAACCGAAAAGTAAATTAACATTGAACATCAGAAAGAGACAACTGAAGTTCCTGGGACATGCAATAAGGAAGGACGGTAATTACCAGGCCGGATAGAGAAAAAAAGAGACAAAAGAAAGCAGTGAATAACATATTTAAAGGGCCTGGACAGGTGGCCGACAGAACGGGGGTTGCGAGATGTTACAAGAGAAAGCGTGCGAAAAGCTACCAGGGGACGTAGAAGTCCAAGATCGTCCTGAAAGTACAATACATATAGAAGTAAAAGTTGTAAAAGTCTTGCCATACCGCATCTCTGTGTCAGAGGTTTTTTTGTCGGAAAATAATTCATTTCCTCCAAGGCTGTCTGAATCCTTATGAACTCTCTCAAGGCTAAAATGTGAGAATATGGCAGCTACAGCAACCAATATGTCTAAAAAAAAATTTTATTGTGATCTGACACTTGTAAGAACATTATATAGCAAGTGGAATCATGTACTAACTGGAACGGTATTATCTTTGGTTTGGTTGATTTGTTTTATCATTCTCTATGGATTATTTAACTCCGTAATATAAATATTTATATGCAACTTTATAGTTTAACTACTGATAGATTTATATTTTATCGACAGCATCTTATAGTAGATTCAGTTTGTAACTGTGTGTTAAAAAAAGACTACCATGTTGCAATTGACTCAACACAAATTTCGAAACAACATGCTTGGCATCTGCATCGGATCAGCTGATACGAATATTTCATTATGTTTGGGTGTTTATATAAGCAAAGTATAGAAGATTCACAAAGACTTGGATGATATAGGCAGAAATATCACAAGTGATCATTCCAAACATAATTCCAACATTCATTTGCCCATAGGGCCTTATACTCATCATGGAAGCCCACATAAATGCCATGATGAGGTAGTGCAGCTGTGGTTTACGAGGTGACTGTTCAGATATCTACTACACCAAAAACGCCCATCCTATTATAAGATTAAAATGCAGTTTTATTTGCTTCAATTTTTTTTATAATCGTGTCGCCCCAAGCAAGGCACTTTATTGCCACTGTTGTGCAGTAAAATGCAAGGTAAGTTGTGACAGGTTATAGGGGGTGTCAGAAAGTGGGTAAGAGAAGTACGAATGTGGTCATAAATTGAGAGGTCAGTTTATATATTGATTGTAATGTAGAATTGATCCCGCAATTTATGTCAACATCATAATAGTATAGAAATCTCTCCTATAATCACATTGCCCCAAGCAAGGCCTTTTACTGCCACTGTTTTGCAGGGTGTTACATCGATGGTAAGTTATAAGAAAGAGTGACAGTTTATAGGGGTTGTCAGAGAGTGGGTAAGAGAAGGACGAATGTGGTCATAAAGTGAGGGATCAATTTATATATTGATTGTAATGTAGAATTGATCCCCCACTTTATATCTACATTATAATAGTATAGAAAGCTTTTTTTTTATACTCATATCTCCCCAAGAAAGGCATTATACTGCCACTGTTGTGCAGGGGATTGCATAGGAGGAATGTTAAGGAGTGAGAGATTGCAGGGGGTGTCAGGAAGAGAGTAGGAGAAGGAGGAGATTACTGATGAGAGTGGGGTGGACCAGGAGGAATGTTATGAGGAGTGAGAGGTTGCAGGGGGTGTCAGGAAGAGAGTAGGAGAGGGAAGAGAGTACTGATGAGAGTGGGGTGGATGTAGAAAAGCATGAGAGAGAGGATGTAAGTTAGTGACACAGGAGATGACTATTGACTCTACATTTAAATTCTTGGAGATTAACTGTCAGGAAAGCAACTTGAAAAACTTATTTTATATGACTAACAGAAATATTACTGCCAATAACGTAAAACACGTCATTATTAAGAAATTGCTGTCAGTATAAATATGAGCAAATTTCAAACACATTTTAAATCATTTCTATCAAATAACAATCATACTTCTTTCTAATCTGTATTTGTAGCAAGTAGAGAAAAGTTTCAATGTTTGCTTTTCGTAAAGTTAAATCATTTGTTTTAATGCGACTGAAATAACCGTATCAAATATAAGGAGAGCACAAAATTGAAAGTCGCAGTTCTGTATCGGATACGTGGGTTGTTATCTCCGCGCCGTTGATGAAGAAACACGAAGCCAAAAACAAATATGTTAGCCTTCATAAAAGCAAAAACAAGTGGATAAAAATCTAATGAAAACAGAAACCGTATAGAAATCCAAAACACTGACTTCTTTAAAAATATACGAAAGATAATCCGACTTGTCTATGCAATCATGCGGAAATTCGAATGGACCAAAATAAAATCTCAAAAAAAAAAAATATATATATATATATATCCACTACTTTTCAAATTAAAAGTTCCAAAAGTAATTTATCAAACTGGGATTTTGTTAATGAACAAGTCATACAGAATTGTAAATAATTTTTAAAAATAAAAATGCTATACAGAATGTATGAATATGAAATATGGAAATTATCGAATTTGCTTAGTACAGCAGAAATAAAAGAACGATTTATAAAATCTCATCATTTAAGTGAACCATTGCCTCCTCATATCAAGTGAGTCACAAATTTTCCAACCATTTCTTCCTCATTATGTGCGTCCGAAATTTCAGTCAGTCAGTTGAGTGCCATACGTGCTACATGCTTTGGCGATCATGTCACGAAAGTGATTTGACTGACTGGGTAAAAGATTATCCTGCAGTAGATTGAGGAAGACTGGTTGCCAGCCAAGGCTATAGAACTTAATATGTACTGTTATTTTACCCATAACTGGAAGGAAGAGACGGATTAATACCTTTCCAACAGTGTTTGAACGTAAGTGGATGCAGGAAATTTGACTGGAATTCGAACTCGGCTCCCCGATTTCTTGTTTCGAGCCGATATCTAGTAGTCCTCGTATAAGTATTCTTCTTGCTTGCATTTACGAAAAATGGATATAAAGTGGGGGATCAATTCTACATTACAATCTATATATAAATTGATCCAACACTTTATGATCACATTCGTCCTTCTCTTACCCACTTTCTGACACCCCCTATTACCTGTCACTCTTTCTTATAACTTACCATCTATGCAACACCCTGCCCAAGAGTGGCAGTAAAACGCCTTCCTTGGGGCGATGTGATTATAAAACAGATTTTTATACTATTATACTGTGGATATAAATTGCGGGATCAATTCTATATTACAATCAATATATAAACTGATCCCTCAATTTATGACCACATTCGTCCTTCTCTAAAAAAAGTAAATCCTACTTGTTTAAACGCACCATGCATGGTATTCATAGCATTTACCTGGGAAATCACGTTTCTTTTGGTCCGGTTTTCTTTTAATCTACAGAAAAACTGTCCAGACATCACTGACGTAGGTGACTGATATTGTATAGTAATTTGTTCTGATAATTTCACTGCTCAAAAAGAAAGGTCTTGTGATTTTTAAGTGATTATAGTGTTGTACAATTACAATCATTGTTTGATTCATTTTTTATTGTTTATCTACCTATTACAGTTTATTTAAAGCCGGAAAATATTTCAGATTGTAACATTTGTTTCTTTTTTTGGTTTTGGTTTTCATAATAACAATTCAGTTATACAATTCTTAATTTCTTTTTTTATGTGCCCTGTCTTTTCAGGACGTAGATGATCATGACTCAACACATTGCCCTATCCCTGGAGGCACTTAACACGCTTTCTCGTGTTACACCACCCAACCCTCATTCCGTCATCCACCTGATCAGGTCCTTCAATTATGTTATTCGCTGCTTTCCCCTGTCTCTTTTTCCCTCTATCTGACCTGTTAGTATCAGGTTCTCCAAGCCCTCCTTCTTTATTGCATGTCCCAGAAACTTTAACTGTCTCTTCCTGATGCTCGATATTAATTTCCTTTTCGTTTCCCGCTTTCCAAAACATCATCATTGCTCACAAGCTCGATCCATGATATCCGTAGTATCCTTCTGTACAACCACATTTCAGCTGCTTCAATGTTTTCTTTCATCTTCGAAAATATTGTGAAACATTCACTGCCATATTGAAGAACTGACATCACATAGCAATCGAATACTCTCCTCGTTGTTTCTAGCAAATTTGTCCTGTTTCTTAATATTTTACTCAACTTCTAGAATGCTTCCTTCGTCATGCCAATTCGCTTTTGGATCTCTGTGTCGCACTTTCCGTCTTCTGTTAGAATACTTCCCAGATATTTAAATCTTTGTAACTATTAAGCCACATTTGTACCTTTCCGAAGAGTATCTGCGTGTAAGTGAATCTAACGAACACAGCGAAATTTGGAAATCTGCTCTTCGATTAAATATTATCTCCATTAGACACACATCTAAGCTTATAGTAACATGTATTTTCTCGCCGTCTAGGTACTGAGCAATTAAAATGAAAAAAAAAAAATACCGATGGCTATTTTACCATCTCAGCCTTCATCCCTGCGTAAAATCAGATACCATGTGAAGTTAAATTGAATATATGTTGCGACGAATTATTTGAAATTAATTTAGGATTTAAATTTCGAATATTTTCATTTTAACTAACGCCGAAAAATTAAAAAAAATTACTTAAAACTACATGCAAGAAAAGTATTTAAAATATATCTATTTGTCTATGCGTCATGTCCGTTCTAGACGTTAGTGATCATGGCTCTCCATAATTTCCTATCTCTCGTAGCCCTTAATAACTTTTAGCCACCCACCCTCACTCCGCCATCTATTCACCATTTACATTATGTGCTGCATTCGTTTCTTTCTCTTCGTTTCAATATGTCCTGTGAGATTCTCAGCCACTTTTTCCATATTATATGTCTCCGAAACCTGTCTCTTCCTCTTCTCCGTAACCTGTCTCTTCCTCTTCTCAGAAATTGTCTCTTCCTTGATATTAAGTAAACATGGTTTTAGTTGTCATTGTTTCACGAACTTCATGGCTATATAGTGGGTTATCCGTGCTAGTGAAATTTACTTGTGTGTTGAAGCAGATTAACTGAATTTGGCCTCTTTAGTAGATAGCGCACTATAAGTTATAAGAGGGATTATAAAACAAGAAAATCAAATTGAGTATAGAAACAACATTTTATATATACACATATCAATTACGTTTTTTTACAAATAAAGTAATGTCTTTAGGATGGGTCCAAAGGACGTTAAAATGTGCATAGCAGTAAATGCCGAAAGTGAGTTTGTCGGTATGAATCTGTGAGCGTTGTTAGTTAGAAATATTTATGATGTTTCCGCTCCTTTGCTCGGGTTAGTTGCTCCGGGTCAGCGAAGAAGATTAGAGGGAAAGGAGCCTAGCATAGCGGATCGCTTGACGCGGTCAAGGGAATATGCTAATTAAGCTCATACTTTCTCAAATTTCGATGCTTTTTGTGTCGGCTTTTTATTTCGTCTTTGGGAATCCACACCCGTATTTGATTCTGGGCTTCCCATTGGCCGATAAATAAAATTCACGTAGGCTCGCGAACAGGAATTTGATGTTTATTAATTTTTGGAGCTGGGTGCGCAAATACCAGTTTTGGTCATTTGCTTTCTGGTCCTCAGCGGGCAAACAATCCGGTCCCTCGCTTTGCTCGGTATCACCATAGTTACACAAATGTATTGTATATTGTAATCTCATCATCATCCAGCAGAAAAACATTTATATTGCATCAGCTTCCTTCATCGTTTCTTAGAAGATTGCACCACCATTCACTGCCAAGTAAAACTGATACAAGAAAAAGCAATTCGGTATTCTTTTGTTTGTTACTAATAATATTTTTACGTTTCTAAATAGTGTGCTCAGGTTTTGGAAGACACATTAACAATTCACTAGTCTTCTATTTGTTTCTAATATTATTTTTATGTTTCTTAATACTTTGCTCATGTTTTGGATGACATATTTTTATCTCCAAATGCGACTTGAAATTTTAATGTCACACATATAAGACCTCTGTTAATACACTTTACAGATATTTTACCTGATTTCAGTTTCTCTATAATGTGTTGCTGATTCTTCCTCATGCGCTGTGTGTTTTCAGGACGTAGGCGATCATCGTCTTCTGCTTGGCTCTGCCACTTGTGCTCTCAACATTCTTCATGTTGGTATCACTTCCAAACCCCGCTTTACTATGCATTTGCTCAAGATTATCAAGTAGGTCTTGCGCTGATTTCACCTGTCTTTTTTTTCCCGTCTATCCGTCCTGTGAGTAATAAATTCTCTATGCCCTCCCTCTTCATTACATGTCCCAGTGATCTCATCTGTCTCTTCCTTATATTAAGTGAATGTTTTCTCCACGTTTCCATTCTCTCCAACAACTCGTCGTTAGTCACGTGCTCAGTATATATTTTCCTCAACATCTTTAATAAAGGTGAAAGGAAGTGAAAATGAAATTGAAAAAAAATGACTGTAAACAAAGTATTGCGGAAAAGACAAAAGATGAACGGGATTCTTCTTCTTCATGTACCGTGTCCATTTAGGACGAAGCGATCATGGACTCCAACTTAACTCTGTCTCTTGTCTCTCTCAAACAATTTTCTCTTTGTATCTCTTCTAAGCCCCACACCGTCAACCACCTGCTTAGATCTAACAAGTACGTTTCGCGCTGTTTTACCCATGTCTCTTTTTCCATTTATCCGATCTGTTATTATCAAGTTCTCCAGGCTCTTCTTCCTCATTACCTGTCACTACCTGTCACTACCTGTCACAAGAATCTTATTTGTCTCTTCCTGATATTTAGTATCAGTTTTCTTCTCGTTCCCTTCCAACACCTCATTTTTGCACACGTGCTCTGTCCTTGGTATCCTTTGCATTCTTCTGTAAAACCACATTTGTGCTGACTCAATCTTCTCCTTCATCCTTGAGGAGATCAACCAACATTAACTGCTATACAGAAATACAGACATCACATAGCAATCCAGCACTCTCTTTCCAATGAGACTTTTCTTTTTTTGCAATACTCTGGTTAGATTTTCAAATGAGTCTTGGGATCACATGCAACAGGCAATCAATGTATTTAGATTATTATTACATGTTTAGTATACTTTCTCTGACCTGTATGTGGTATTTTGGGATATTCTTTTAATGATGAACTTACATGAAGTTTTCTTGAAGTTTCTCCATAGCTCTATCTTCTCGCTTTCTCTTCTAATTAACACTTTGCGCACCAGTTGTACTAAACAGCTTTTCTTGGAACAATATGATCATATATATATATATATATATATATATATATATATATATAATATGATCATATATATCGATAAGAGACAGTAGATAAAAAGAAAATATACTTTATGTAGCATTTTGGTTAGTCTCGTTACGCTGAGGATCTAGGACGAAAATGTATAGAGTGTGCTTTAATCGCTAAATATTCCACAGTATGTGTCTTTTTAGTGCAATGGCTATCGACTAGGAACGGGAAATCAGAAAGCCGAGTTCGAATTCCAGTTGAATTCATTGCGTTCACGTACACGCAAATGTTTTTGCGAAAGGTATTAATCCCTCTCTTCCCTCTCCACCCAAGGATTAAATAGCAGAACAGATTGCGTACTATAGACTTGGTTGGCAACCAGTCTACCGTAGAAAGTAATAGTAATCTATTGCAAGAAAATGTACTTGTTTGAGACATGATCGCCCAAGCGTGTATCACGTATAATTCTTAAGTGATTGACTGAATCAACAACAAGTTTCCATCTAAGTTCGTGCAGTTTTTCACTAATCTTGGCTGATCTACTATTATCCCCATGCAGAATATCTAATATCAAAAAGTGTTGCATCGCGGAATTTGATACGATACACAGATAAAGTGTACAGCGGTATTATACAACAAAATATCAGGTGCAAAAAGTATAGTCAAAGAAGGAATCAGTTCAGTGCTAAACGGATATACACAGAACAGTATAATAGTTACAATAACCTACAAGACGGAAATAACGACACAGAGAGGCTGGGCTTAGATCGCAATAGTCACCGAAGTAATCAGTTCTGTGATAAACTGATGTACACAGAACAGTATAATAGTTACAATAACCTACAAGACGGAAATAACGACACAGAGAGGCTGGGCTTAGATCACAATAGTCACCGAAGTAATCAGTTCTGTGATAAACTGATGTACACAGAACAGTATAATAGTTACAATAACCTACAAGACGGAAATAACGACACAGAGAGGCTGGGCTTAGATCACAATAGTCACCGAAGTAATCAGTTCTGTGCTAAACTGATGTACACAGAACAGTATAATACTTACAATAACCTACAAGACGGAAATAACGACACAGAGAGGCTGGGCTTAGATCACAATAGTCACCGAAGTAATCAGTTCTGTGCTAAACGGATATACACAGAACAGTATAATAGTTACAATAACCTACAAGACGGAAATAACGGCACAGAGAGGCTGGGCTTAGATCACAATAGTCACCGAAGTAATCAGTTCTGTGCTAAACTGATGTACACAGAACAGTATAATAGTTACAATAACCTACAAGACGGAAATAACGACACAGAGAGGCTGGGATTAGATCACAATCGTCACCGAAGTAATCAGTTCTGTGCTAAACGGATATACACAGAACAGTATAATAGTTACAATAACCTACAAGACGGAAATAACGACACAGAGAGGCTGGGCTTAGATCACAATAGTCACCGAAGTAATCAGTTCTGTGCTAAACTGATGTACACAGAACAGTATAATAGTTACAATAACCTACAAGACGGAAATAACGACACAGAGAGGCTGGGCTTAGATCACAATAGTCACCGAAGTAATCAGTTCTGTGCTAAACTGATGTACACAGAACAGTATAATAGTTACAATAACCTACAAGACGGAAATAACGACACAGAGAGGCTGGGCTTAGATCACAATAGTCACCGAAGTAATCAGTTCTGTGCTAAACTGATGTACACAGAACAGTATAATAGTTACAATAACCTACAAGACGGAAATAACGACACAGAGAGGCTGGGCTTAGATCACAATAGTCACCGAAGGGTCAGTTCTGTGCTAAACGGATATACACAGAACAGTATAATAGTTACAATAACCTACAAGACGGAAATAACGATACAGAGAGGCTGGGCTAGATCACAATAGTCACCGAAGTAATCAGCCTGCAAGCAAACGGATATACACAGAACAGTATAATAGTTACAATAACCTACAAGACGGAAATAACGACACAGAGAGGCTGGGCTTAGATCACAATAGTCACCGAAGTAATCAGTTCTGTGCTAAACTGATGTACACAGAACAGTATAATAGTTACAATAACCTACAAGACGGAAATAACGACACAGAGAGGCTGGGCTTAGATCACAATAGTCACCGAAGTAATCAGTTCTGTGCTAAACGGATATACACAGAACAGTATAATAGTTACAATAACCTACAAGACGGAAATAACGACACAGAGAGGCTGGGCTTAGATCACAATAGTCACCGAAGTAATCAGTTCTGTGCTAAACGGATATACACAGAACAGTATAATAGTTACAATAACCTACAAGACGGAAATAACGACACAGAGAGGCTGGGCTTAGATCACAATAGTCACCGAAGTAATCAAGCCCTGTGCTAAACGGATATACACAGAACAGTATAATAGTTACAATAACCTACAAGACGGAAATAACGACACAGAGAGGCTGGGCTAGATCACAATAGTCACCGAAGTAATCAGTTCTGTGCTAAACGGATATACACAGAACAGTATAATAGTTACAATAACCTACAAGACGGAAATAACGACACAGAGAGGCTGGGCTTAGATCACAATAGTCACCGAAGTAATCAGTTCTGTGCTAAACGGATATACACAGAACAGTATAATAGTTACAATAACCTACAAGACGGAAATAACGACACAGAGAGGCTGGGCTTAGATCACAATAGTCACCGAAGTAATCAGTTCTGTGCTAAACGGATATACACAGAACAGTATAATAGTTACAATAACCTACAAGACGGAAATAACGACACAGAGAGGCTGGGCTTAGATCACAATAGTCACCGAAGTAATCAGTTCTGTGCTAAACGGATATACACAGAACAGTATAATAGTTACAATAACCTACAAGACGGAAATAACGACACAGAGAGGCTGGGCTTAGATCACAATAGTCACCGAAGTAATCAGTTCTGTGCTAAACGGATATACACAGAACAGTATAATAGTTACAATAACCTACAAGACGGAAATAACGACACAGAGAGGCTGGGCTTAGATCACAATAGTCACCGAAGTAATCAGTTCTGTGCTAAACGGATATACACAGAACAGTATAATAGTTACAATAACCTACAAGACGGAAATAACGACACAGAGAGGCTGGGCTTAGATCACAATAGTCACCGGAAGTAATCAGTCTTGTGCTAAACTGATGTACACAGAACAGTATAATAGTTACAATAAAAGATATGATAGACATACCGACACAGAGGGGATGAGCGTAGATTACACTGCGCCTGCTTGGCCTTACCATCTCTTCCGACCTCAAGTGGGTCAATAGCTAAATCCACTGCTAGGAAGGTTGTGTCAATGTTTCGAGCCAGGATGTTCTTGCTGTCTGAATCGATTCTGCATATATACAAATCAACCATTCTTCCCTGCATGGTGTACGGCTGCCATATATGGTCAAGCCCCCCTGCTGTTAATCTAAGTGTTCTTGACAGGCTCCAAAGAAGAATGTGATAGGTACCGATTTGGCAGCTCGAATCCAGCCATTTCCCCATCGACGGGATATTGCTTCCCTTTGTCTGTTCTATGAATACTTTCATGGCTTCTACTCCAACGAACTTAAGTCACTGGTGCCTCTGCAACAGGTGTTTACTCGTGCAACCAGACTGGCAACTGGGTCTCACCCATTTACACTTAGATCAATCAAATGCAGACGACAATTCTACTCTTGCAGCTTCTTTTCTCTCACTTTCCGCCAGTCGAACTCGCTCCCATATTCTTGCTTTCCTGACGGTTACAGCCTCCAGGAATTTAAATGCACTGTCAATACTCATATCTTAACCAGTTGACTCTAGGTCTTTCTTCACAGCCATCTATAATCTTTCCTTTCTCTCCACGTTTGCAACTGCCATCACATCTGTATTCCCATCCTTCTCTTGCTCCTGTCTAAACCGTTCGTCTTCCTCTTCACACTCTTCTATCTAATCGTTTTACTCTTATGTAGCTCCCGAGTTCGAATTCCAGTTGAATTCATTGCGGTCACGTACACGCAAATATCTTTGTGAAAGGTATTAATCCCTCTCTTCCCTCTCCACCCGAGGATTAAATAGCAGAACAGTTGCGTTACTGCCTTTCTCGGTGTGATACTATTAAAAAAATCAGTCATGTGCTAAACGGATATACACAGAACAGTACAATATTTACAATAACAGACATGACACATAAATGATGGGCTTAGATCACAATATTCACCGAAGTAATCAGTCCGAATATTACATGAATGATACATGAATATTACTAAATGCTTCTATTGTTTATTTCAATAGACTATTTCTGACATGAGCCATGTCATCATTGACGGTGCTGTAAGGGTGTCAGCAACTCTAAAACAAAACGGCCGGAAACATAGTCAAAACGAAATCGTCTAGATTATATGCATAAGTATTAATTTTTATTTTAAATTTCGACCGTCTCTTGTTCGTAGGCAAAAGCATTTGATAAGGTATAACACAATAATCTATTACAACTGCTGGGAGAAGCTTATTAATTTTCGAAGGATATAAGAATATTTCTGAATATATACACGAAGCACACAAATTGTATCATGACGCAAAATAATTTGAGCAATTCAGTAAAATAAAAAGCCACAATCGAGGAAAATGTGTCTCCTCACATGATGTATTTAAAGTTTACATTAACAGAACACTGAGTGAATGAAGTGTCCCTGCCCTCATTTGATATATCTGAGATACGAAAATTAAACGTAAATTCGTACTACGCTAGTGAAGAGGTTGTATTTTTGTTTTGAGAAAATCAACATTGCATTTAGTGAGAACCCTGTGGTTTGATATAATTATTTGACACTTTGAAAATTATTGATAGCTCATATCAACTTTAGAATATATAGTTTACCAAATAGTTTGTAAAATAAAACAGACATATTTAATTTCCACAGGTTTTTGCTTACAGACTTATTAAAAAAATTTATTATTTCAAGAATAAATAAAAAATAAAGTTCATATCTTTTGTATGAAATACATTGATTGAAGAATATATTAAACCCAGAATTCTAATTATGAATCCCCATTAGAAAAATATGCACATATTAAAAAGGAAAATTATACTGAACAATTTATATTATGATATAATACATTTTAGGCAACTGAAGGTGGCTTAATGATTAGAAAGCTAGTCTCGCTAGAATCATTACAATTCAGTAGTGAGTTCGGATCCTCACTAGGTACCCCATAATAACACCTTCCTCCAGGTTTGGGAGCTAGGCGCAAGGCTAACAACCTTGCCCCATAAAAAACAGTTTGTTACGGAAACAGCAAAATGCTGCCCTGAAGCACTATTGGGTGTAACGGGTGATGATAATACATTTTACAGCGCAATTTTCGATAAACAATCTAGATTTAAAACATTTTTAAATACATCTTTTTCTTATTCTATGTGCCGTGTCCCTTCAGAACGTAGGCGATTATGATTCTCCACTTCCTCCTATGCTTTGTTGCTCTAAAAATTTCTTTTAATTTTCTACTCCCTCTAAGCGCCATCATCCATCAGTTTAAGTCTATCAAGTACGCTGCTTTCCTTTGTCTCTCTTTTTCTATCTGTAAAGTATTATCAGGTTTTCCAGGTCCTCCTTTCTCGTTACATGTCCCCAAAAATTAGGGCATCTTTTCCTGATGTTTCCTTGTTATGTAAATCTTCTTCAAAACCTCGTCATTGCTCGTGTGCTCCGTCCATGGTATCATTAAGATCTTTCTGTAGAACAGCATTTCGGTTTCTTCAAGTTTTGCTTTAATCTTTGAGGGAATTGTGCAGCATTCACTGCCACATCAAAAGACAGTCATCACATAACAATCTAGTAAACTTATGTTTTGTTTCCAGCAAAACTGTTCTGTTTCTTAATACTCTCCACAGTTTTTGGAATGCATCATTGGCCTTCGAATCACCATATTGCACTTTCCGTTCTTTGTTAGAACACTTCCCAGGAATTTAAATGTCTGTCAGTCAGTCAGTCAGTCAGTTAAGTGTCATACATGATACACACCTAGGCGATCATGATTGGCTAGGCAGAAAATTATCCCGCAGTAGGTTGTCATTATTTTCTGTGTAGACTGGTTGCAAACGAAGACTACAGGACCCAATCTGTCTTATTATTTAACCCATAACTGGGAAGTGACTGATTAATACCCTTTCTTAAGGATATTTGCGTGTAAGTGAATTCAAGGAATTCAACTGGAATTCGAAGTCGGCTTCCCGTTTTTTGGTTCCAAACCGATATCCACTGCATCACAACGCAGATTAAATGCCTCTACCTGTTTGATTTTCCTGTCACCAATTTATAGTTAGTTTTTTGGCATCCTTTTTACCGAATACCATACATCCAGTTATCTTGTAGTTTATTTGTAGTCCTTTTTTCAGCTATTTTAAACTACTTTCTGCATCTGGTCTTGTATCTTCTTTCCTGTATCTGCTAATAGCATTGTATCACCGGCGTATCTTATAGTGTTCAGACTGCGGCCACCAATGACGAATCCTGGCAGAAATTCTAGAGCCCTGAAAATGGTCTCACTGTATGTGTTGAGTAAATGAATACACATTCTTGTCTTACACTTTCAATATTTGTGTACCTGCTAAAATTCGTAGGTTTGTCTGTAGGCCGGCAGTTTACTGCCAGTAAATGTTCTTGATTCCTCTAAGGTCTTTCCCGAATATGACAAGCGTCTCTATCAGGCCTTTGCGCCGAACTTTGTCGAATACTTTACATAATCGATGAAGCACATTTACACGTCCTACGCATTTCTATTGTTTTTCGTGATAACACATTCAGCATAAAAATCGGGTTCCTTGTACCGGTGTCCTTGACGAAACCGTTCTGTTTTTATTCTATTTCTAGTTTCATATTGCTGTGATGTCTGTTCATGAGAATTCAGATAAAACGTTTTGTTATGTGGCCCATTAAACTGATCGTTCAGAGGAATTCACATTCATTTGAACTTGGCTTTATAGACAATGCTATATAAATCAACCTGCTTAGATCTTTCGGGATTTCGACACTGTTGTAGATTTCATTTATAATTTCCGAAATTGCCTAAGGCTTCTAACATCTTTATTACTTCTGCTCCAATTGCATTGTTTCTATTCAGTGTATCCTCTACTTCAGATTTTAATATTTCTTCTGTGTCTGTATTCCTGAGTATTGTTGGTTGGTCACTCTCTTGAAGTGGAAATGATCTCTTATATATTCTTCCCACCACTAAAATATTTCTTCTTTCTCTAATACAAGTCTTTGATCTTTAAATTCTGTGCATTCCTTTCAAAAGCATGATTTTGTCTCGTTCGTTCCCTTATTTTTATGCATGTTGTTTTGGGAACCCCCTTTTTCCATGATAATGGATTCAACTAGAGTACAGATATACTCCAGCCATAGAGAGATCTGTAAGATCCGTCCGAGTTTATTTCCGGATATGACACTGTCAGCTCTCTGCCTTTGGGCGTAGAGAATAAACCCAGTTGTGGCTATGCCGAAGGATAGAGTCACGACTGGTCAAAGTCAGACATGCATTTTTGGCTGAGCTATATGGCCCGGAGCACCCACTCTAAAAAGGCCTTGTGCCACATTTTGCCCCAGTGGGGGGGTGGATTGATATCGATCCGTAAGTGTTACAGTAGACTACCGTATGAGAAGAGTGACTGAACCGTAAGATACCGAACGATACCGACATTTCACAGAGAATACCGCGTCAGCATTCATAGTAGTTCTGAGCTCCACCCAGCCAGAATAGTATTACACTGATATACTAACTTTTTTTTAAAAATCATATCACCCCGAGCAAGGCGGTAACGCCACTGATGTGCAGGGGGCTACATAAGTGTGAAAAGATTGGAAAAGAGAAAACTGGAAACCGCATCCTAAACAGGAAACAAGGGACGAGCCTCTTCACCTTTTCAATAGACGTGGGTGGAGTGTGAACCGGGCGATAGTTTAGTCTATCTACTCCAATGGAAAGAAAAAAGTGAGAAGATTGAAAAAAAAGAAAACCGGAAACTGCATCCTAAACAGGAAACAAGGGATGAGCCTCTTGACCTTTTCCAACACGGCTTCACTTCAAAGAATTGTTTTTTTATTTTCTTTACTAATCGTATTCCTGGATTACTAACCTGCGTTCCAGTTTGTATCTTTACGTCTAATTTAACCTATTTTTCTATCTCAAAAACCTGTTTTGTTGTTCATTATTTTGCGTGGTTCATCGCACTGACTCGCATGTCCTCGTTCATTAGTCGTGCTCATCTCTCTATTTCTGCACATTTGTCGTTGAGCCATTTCCGCCAGTTTTCATATTCTCCTTTTACAATGGGTAGTCTCCTGTATTCTGTTCCATGATTTGGCATTATTTTCGTGGTTTTTTCGTTATTTTAAGAATCTCATCTGTGATCCACCAATTTTTTCTTTTACGTCTCTTTTCCTTCGGGACTATCATTGGCCGATGTCATTAATCATTCTTTTAAGGAGTCTCATTTTGAATTTACGTTTTCAGTTCGTTCTTCGTATATTTTTTAACTCTATCCTTGTACTTTTCCTGCAGCTTGGGATCATTCATGAGTTTCTTGTGCTGCAGTTTGTGTGCTGCATTAGGCTTCTTCATTACACTTAGTTTCACCCTTAGAGTGCATATACCAGAGAAGGTTTGTCGCTTCAACAATCAGCACTTGAGTATGTTTTACACTGAACAACTTCCCGAATCTCTTGTTTATTGTTATGCAATCAATTTGGTTTTTTTTTGTCAACTTCTAGGCCTCTTCATGTCCATAGTATTCTTGGGTGTTCTTGAAACTATGTTGTAGATAAACTTACATCTATTATATATCAACTATGGCTTAAGCAGCCTTTTTTAATACTTTACATTTCTAACTTCATACAAACATATATATATATATATATATATATATATATATATATATATATATATATATATATATATATTCTAGTAGTATAGCCCGGCGTTGCTCGGGTGTGATGAAAGCTTTAAAACTAATCCATGGTCCTGGAACTCAGACACTTTGGACGTTGGCAGGAAAGACTAAAAAGCAATAGTTGTTTCCAGTTAAAGTGAAACCGTAGACTGAAAGAAAAATGAATATATATAATTCAAATTTTGATTTCCTGCTATGCATATCAAACAAGTTTTTTACGTCGTAAACTGAATTTTGAAGGCTAAATAAGTCCTCTGAGTAAATGGTACCATGGCTGATTCTAAGAACTACAATATTACCTACTTAGAGCCAAACACGATGCAAAAACTAAAATAAAACGGCTGAAAAAAATACAGACATAGAGGAAGATAAACAGACACACACACAAATATCTTGCCTTTCATATATATATATTATCGATTTTCTGCCCTTTTGTAAGAACTGCAACATTGAAACTTCTGAATATCGTTTCTTATGTCTTTATCTATGAGTGTATCAAATGTGATGAAAATCAGAACACTCCTTCTATAAGCCGATGTTTTCGATTATCAATTTTCGATATTTATCGGGGGTACATCGACACAAAACCTAGCTAAGAACAGTCGCAGACGCTTTTAGTACAACCGTGTGAATTTTCAAGAAAATTGCTTCAGACGTTCTGGAGTCTATAGGTAACGGACACACACACAGACACACACACATACACACACAGGCAAATTTCCATTTATAAATAAGTTTATAGATAGATAGATAGATAGATAGATAGATAGATAGATAAAACAAAAATGAAATAAGATAGCATACGTTCACAAAATCTAACATGTTTAACTTTATTAAAAGCTTCTTTAGAGATCGGGTAAAAGATGAAAAATGAATATTCTTTTACAGAAAGACACTAAAATGGAATGTTGTTTGGAGATGATTCTTATAGGTTAAGTGTATTAAAAGATATATGATTATTTTCAAATGCAAGTGTGTAAAAAATTGTGGCATGTATATGAACGCTTGTCTGTGTATATGTATATGTGCATAAATATCTGTACTAAAGGGATGGAAGATTCCTAAATATATGTTTGAGAACCTTTAGATGATAAATTGTATGAATGTGTGTGTTTGTTGCTCGGTAACGTAAGTGTATGTGACGTCAGCGTATTGTAGCAAAAAATCTATACAATCCATTCAAATATGTTCATAATTCTAGGTCAACGAAAAAACTTATTAATATGAATTGAAGTTTTGCGGTTGATATCTTTCATTTAATTTATTCGTATGTAATGTACAGTAAATTTATACATATAGAAATATATATATATATATATGTATTTATTTGTGTTTGTGTGTGGGTGTATATTTTTTTTTTCTGAACACCACGCTTAATAGTGAATGAAGGAATCAGGGTGGGTCTTTTATTCGATTTTGCTGTAGGTTAAAAACAGCAGTTTTACGAGTGATGCGTGTTGTAAGCAGATTGCAGAGGTGTCATTTACAATTCAGCATATCTCCGTTTGACATCAAGAAATGTAGACTTCAATGGTGGTACCTTAGCAACGTAATGGAGAATCAACAAAACCTATTTGTATCCCGACATACTACTGGAGAGACCAAACGTCGTGGTAATCATGCTGTGGCTCCGATACGATTTCTTAACATAGTCATCAGCTGATTAGAAATTTATCTGAGGCAGTTATGATTAAAAAAATTTCTTCAAAATAATTATTACGCAGGTTTTCATAGAGTCTTACATATCATCAGTGTAATGTAACTGCAATTTCTACTCCAACAGCTTCTTTCTTCGCACTTCCCGCCTGTGGAATTCCCTACCGCATGCTTGCTTCCCGGACGGCTACAACCTCCAGGAGTTTAAATGTAAGGTCAATAGACACCTCCTATCACAATAACTCACACCCACTCTCTCCAACTCTCTCCCTATGTACATCCTAAGTCGTCTATCACTCTCCTTCTGACATTTCCTATACCCAATCTCTCTATGTAACCCCCTGCGCTATAGTGGCAGTGGAATGCCTTGCTTTGAGTGACACGATTAAAAAATACCTTGTATTCGTTGTGCGTTACGTAGCCATGAATATCGTTGGCTATCATTCGATATGCATTGTGGTGCATTGGATATCGGCTTGAAACGAAAAATCAGAGACCCAAGTTCGAATTCTGTTTGTATTCGTTGCATTAATATCTTTGGTAAAAAGTATTAAACCGTCTCTCCTCTCTCGAGATATGGGTTAAAAAGCAATACAGAATGGGTTGTATTTCTTGTTTGTCAATCTGTCTAGCGCAGATAATATTGACAACCACCTTTGGGAAATTCTTCATAGTCACTTATGCCTAAAATTGTGTATCACGTATGGCACGTAACTGAAAGACTAACCCTTTATTCATATACGTCATACGTTACGTTTTATGGGACGGATTTTGCAAGTTGTTTTATATCTACTATTTCTATTGCTTGAATTATGCATTTTAACTATTTCTATCGAAGGAGAACTTTTTAGTCTGATCATCACAATTAACAGTTTGAAACCGAACTGCGATGGAGACCATAACTCTCCATAACATTCTATATAGCGCCAGAAATATGTGCACTGTTTCTCTACCTGTTACTCTTTATACTTCAAACCAAATATATCAGCTCATTAATAAAGTTACGAGATGTTTTTCGACCCATCCTTGTTGTATATGTCATGTGAGTGTTAAGCTCTACAACCCCCTTTTCTCATTATGTATTCCATGAATTAAATCTGTTGTTTCAGATTCTAAGCATAAATATATATTTAGAAATCTAAACTTATTTATAAATGGAACTTTGTCTGTGTGTGTGTGTGTGTGTCTGTGTGTGTATATCAGTTAGCTAGAGACTCCGAAACGGCTGAAACGATTTTCTTGAAAATTTACACTGTTGTACTATAAGCGTCTGCGAGTGTTCTTAGCTAGGTTTTGTGTCGAGGTACCCCCAATAAATATCAAAAACCGATAATCGAAAAAATCGCGTTATAGAAGGCGTGGTCCAATTTTAATCAAATTTGATACACTCATAGACAAAGACATAAGCAACGATATTCAGAAGATTCAAGGTTTCAGTTGTTACAATAGTGCAGAAAATCGATAATATATATATAAAAGTTTTCATTACACTCGAGCAACGCCGGGTTATACTGCTAGTACTTGATAAAATTGAAAGAAGAATATGTATGTGATAAACACTTCTCTATGGTCAGTCAGTTGATTTAGTATCATACGTGATACACTTTTGAACGATCATGTCTCAAAAGATACATGACTGACTGAGCAGGAAATTGTCCCACAGTAGGTTGCTGTTACTTTCTGCGGCAGACTGGTCGCCAACAAAGGCTATAGAACCCAATCTGCTTTGTTATATAACCCATAGCTGGAAGGAAAATATGCTTTTTTACTTTTCCAAGGGTATTTGCACGTAAGTGAATTCAACTGGAATTCGAATTGTCTTTCCGATTTCCTGTTCCGAGACGATAGCCACTGTCTCACAACGTAGACAATATGAATTTATATTCTGTACAACATTTTCGATAGGATTCAGCCAATTTACAATTTAATTTGCTGGTTATAACCGTAAGTTCTATGCTAACAATTTCTTTTATGGCCCTCCTTCATTGAGGAACTGTCTACCAGCGTTTGCTTTACAGATAACTTTATGCTTCAAAATTTGAAATGTTAAGTCATAGGTTAATCTTGTTTTAATTCTCGTTTTCTTATTGTTCCCGCTCTTTATATTATTTTTTTTTTAGTTTTTTTTTTCGCATATAATCTAAAGCTCAATAATTGTTTGCATATTAGTGTCGCTGTTTCATTGCTTAGGTTTAGATTATTAAAACATATGTTTTTTTTATTTTCATCTTCTTTATGTATAGACCATAAGTTTCGTCCAAATATATTCTCAGTATCTTTCTGTAAAAAACATTTTTTTCTCCAGGCTGAATTTGTGAAAAGATTTTCAAGCATTCATTGCCATAGAAGAGGAGTGATGTCACATAGCACTTTCTATTTCTATTAAATGAGGTTTGTCCATCGGGAAATTTGCTGAAAGGAAGCCTCTTAAGAACGGCGAGAATAATCCGTAAAGTCAAGAACAATTAGAGTCATTGGAAAACTACATGATGCCCAAAGCTACTCGTGATCGGTTATCTAAGTATGACGTACGAAAAAATAAATTCGTATCTAGTATAATAAAAATAAGAAGACAAAGAAAAAAAGCTGTTTGAACAATGACAAATTTTTTTGCAGATTTATATATTTTATATTTAAAAAACAATTTTTATAAAGACATATATATATATATATATATATATATATATATATATACCACTGAAGACACCAATGATGGTAGAAACCTAGATCACGTAATAACCCGTTTATATATATATATATATATATATATATATATATATATATATATATATAGATAGATAGATAGATAGATAGATAGATAGATAGATGTAAATATTCCTCCTGTTACACTCCTGTATCAAGCGCTCTCACTTTGGTTGAACAATATCGAGGCATCTTCGGCTCAATTCATTAGAAAGACAAGACGGGGAGATTCGGCTGGCTTTATACACTTAACTACAAGTTAATAAATTTTATTACCAATTATATAAATTCTTTCTGCGTGTTTGTTTTTTTCAAAGTGCCTTATTATTTGTATTTTTTGCAATAATTATGTCGGCAAAATGTAAAGGATATATATATATATATATATATATATATATATATATGCATATACGTCGGGGTCTGCTCGTTATTCAGTAATACTAATAAAATAGTAATAAATTGCCAACTAATTGATATGACTTCTTCACAGATTCCAATGTTTCTAAAATAGAATAAAAAATAATAAAATTTATAAGTATCTGAAAATCAAAATCAAAAAATATTTTAAATTTTGATATTATAATGAAGATGCAGAAATCTCATTTAATTGAAATTTATTTGTGTTGTGCTTCATATAACATACGTGAAAACCTCTCCATCTAAAAGAACCCATAGTTATACTCCTAAAATAGGTAACTCTTCTAAAATACTTTTTTTTTACGCATAGACCCCGAAATGGATGTAATAAGTCAGTCAGTCAAGTGCCATACGTGATACACGCTTGGGCGATCATGTCTCGAAAGAGACATGACTGACTGGGCAGAAGATTATCCCGCAGTAGGTTGCCATTGCTTTCTGCGGTAGACTGGTTGCCGACCAAGGCTACAGAACCCAATCTGTCCTGTTATTGTAATCCATAACTGGAGGGAAGAGACGGATTAATACCTTTCACAAGGTTAGTGGCGCGCAAGTGAAGGCAATGAATTCAGCTGGAATTCGAACTCGGCTCCCCGATTTCTCGTTCCGTGCCGATATCCAATGCCCCAAAGCAATTAAAATAACGCTCTGGCACGATAATGCCCCACACACAGAGCAACAACAATAATAAGAATAAGAAAATTAATAATAAAAATAATAAACTGGAGGCTTTATTCTTGCAGCGCATGACCAAAGTCTTTTCACTAGTAACTTTCTGGAAAATATTATACATAATTATGTGGATCCCAATTGCAGGGTCTGTGATAAATAACAAGAAACAATAGACCATCTAATCTCAGGATGTTCTGTCAGTCAGTCAAGTGCCATACGTGATACACGTTTGGGCGATCATGTCTCTAAAGAGACATGACTGACTGGGCAGAACATTATCAGTAGGTTGTCATTGCTTTCTGTGGTAGACTGGTTGCCGACCAAGGCTATAGAACCCAATCTGTACTGTTATTTAACCCATAACTGGAGAGAAGAGACGGATTAAAACCTTTCCCGAGGTTATTTGCGCGTAAATGAACGAAATGAATTCAACTGAAATTCGATCTCGGCTACCCGATTTCTCGTTCCGACACGATATCCACTGCACCACAACGCACATCCTAAATGTTGTGTACTTGCCACAAATGAATATAAAAATCGTCACGATAGAGTGGGGCAATATTTACACTGAACAATGTGAAAACACTATGAAATATATGTAAACAAACACTGGTATGAACATCACCCTGAACTATTTACAGAAATAGAAGATGTCACCATAGTATGGGATTACACCATCTACACAGACAGGAAATATGAAGCAAATAGACATTATTGTTAAAAACCAAAAAGAAAAACCTTGCATAATAATTTATATGACATGTCAAGCGAATTCTAACATAGTAACTAAGAAATTCGAAAAACTGACTAAATATAAAGACCTGGAAACTGAAATAGAAAAAATGTGGAAATTGAAAAAAACATATCGTACCAGTGAGAATAGGTGCACATCTAATAATAAAAAAAATGTAAAAAATAATACATTGAAAGAATCCCTAGAAACCCCAGCTTAAAAGTTACTATAAAACTGTCTTGTTAAGTACAGCCCACACACTAAGGAGAACTTCGTTTATGCAAAGATGGGGATATTATGGGAGATAGAAAAAAATGAAATGGAACCAAAACAGCAAACAACGACATGACTTAAGTCTTTCCGAACACTTTTAGGTACTGCGACCATAGCAGAAATCGAATGAATAATAATAATAATAATAATAATAATAATAATAATAATAATAATAATTACAGAAATAGATGTAGCCATTCTATGGGATTACACCATCTACACAGACAGAAAAATTGAAGCAAACAGGCCAGACATAATTGTTAAAAACTAGAAGGAGAAAACTTGCCTATTAATTGATATGGCTTGTCCAGCGGATTGTAACATAGCAATCATGGAATTTGAAAAACTGTCAAAATATAAAGACCTGGAAATTGAAATAGAAAAAATGTGGAAATTGAAAACAAGAGTTGTGCCAGGTGCACTTGGAATGATAAAAAATGGAACAAAACAACACATTGAAAGAATTCCTGGAAACCCCATCTTAAGAAATATACAAAAAATTGTCTTATTAAGTACAGCCCACACACTAAGGAAAACTTTATTTATGTAATGCTGGGGATGATAGGGAAGATAGAAAAACATGAAATGGAGCCATAACAACATGCCACGACCTGCCTTAGGTCTCCCCGCAGACTTGGTTGGTAGTGAGGCCAAAGCAGAAAATCGAAATATGATGAAAAATGACATAATAAGTAAAATAATAATAAGCAACTAGAATAATTATAATAAAAATTGCGATATAAAAATATCATTTTTCAACTTATATTTTTAAAAAATATCATTCCAAGCAACGTTGCAATAAACGTAATGCGCTGTGGGTTGCAGTGAGAGAAAAGACTGGGTACAGAGAATGTCGAAGAAAAATTAGAAGTTGCATGGGATTAAAGAAAATAGAAGATGGTAGCTTATGTTGCATTTATAGTATTAGAGATTGTAGAAATCAGGAAAGCAATAAAATGTAAACGTAAATTCTACTCCCTCAGCTTCTTTTCTCGCAATTCCCGCCTGTGGAATTCCCTTACATTTACTTGCTTTCCCGACAGCTACAATCTCCAAGAATGTAGATGTAAGTCAATAGTAATATCCCATCTCACTAACCTGCATCCTGTCTCTTATACTCCTTTCACCGTCCACTCCACTCTTATCAGTATTCTCATCCTTCTCTTACTCACTTTTTGACATCCCCTATAACCTGTCATTCTTTGTCATAACTTTCCTCATATGTAACCCCCCTGCACAACAGTAGCAGTAAAACGCCTTGCTTGGGGAGATATGATTATAAAAAAGATTTCTATACTATTATAATGTGGATATAATGTGGGAGATCAATTCTACATTACAATCAATATATAAACTGATCCCCGACTTTATCGTCACTTTCCTCCTTCTCTTCCTGACACACCCTGTAACCTGTCATTCTTATCTTAACTTTCCTCCTATGTAACCCCCTGCAAAGCAGTGGCAGTAAAATGCCTTTCTTGGGGCGATATGATTATAAAAAAAAAATAGGTAAATATATAGATAGCCCGATAGCAACAATCTCCAAGTATTTAAATGTAAAGTCAATAGTCATCTCCTATCTCACAAACCTGCATCCTCTCTGGCTAATACTCCTTCCTCCGTCCACTTTATTCTCATCAGTATTCTCAGCCTTCTCTTACCCACTTCCTGACACTCCCTATAACCAGTCGCTCTTTCTCATTACTTTCCTCCTATGTAACCCCGCTGCACAACAGTGGCAGTAAAATGCCTTGCTTGGGGCGATAACATTATAAAAAAATTGTATACTATTATAATGTGGATACAAAGTGGTGAATCAATTATACATTACAATCAATATATAAACTGATCCCCCGTTTTATGGCCACATTAACTCTTGCCCAACTTCTGAAACGACATAACCTGCCACGCTTTCGTATAATTTTTCTCCTATATAACCCCCTGCACAACAGTGGCAGTATTTTACTGCCTTACTTGGGGCGATAAGATTATAAAAAATTCCTATACTATTATAATGTGGATACAAAGTGGTGAATCAATTATACATAACAATCAATATATATAAACTGATCCCCCACTTTATGGCCACATTAATTCTTAGCCACTCTCTAAAACGACCTATATAACCTGTCACTCTTTCTCATAACTTTCCTCCTATGTAACCCCCTGCAAAACTGGCAGTAAAATGATATAGGCAGAAACATGGTTATAAAAAATAAACAAATGAGTTGAAGAATGTTTCACAGGCGGGAAGTGCGTATAAAGAAAGTTGTGGTGTAGAAGTGGCGGTTAAATTTAAACATTTCAACTATGAACGGTAAAATCGATATGATAATTTAGTAGCACGCTTAAATTCATGAGGTCTGCTCACTAATAAAAAAAAAACTTCGTCATTCTCCACGAAAACATCTGAAGAAAAAGACACGAAAGCCGGTGAGAAAATGACTGAAATCGAGATGCAAAATCAGGAGTAATTTTATTGCAGTTCTTTCAATTATAGAAATATATACATGTACAAAAACCTATGACTATTTGCACTGGTTTTACTTGTGCTGAAATCAAAAAAGGCTGAGCTGATAAGCAACACGTCAAAATGAAAGAACAGCCGCCAGCTTCGAGGTATGCATGTAAAACGTCTGTAATAAAATGATGGAATTTTTCGTTCGTTTTTGAATTACTAAAACGAATAAATCAAACAACTTAATATAAATCTTATGGACCATTCCTGTCATTTTGTTCATAACAACGGAGCCAGAAGTTAGTAATTTGTTAGACGTAAATGCCCTCGTCGTTTTAAGTGTCGAAAGGTCTGTTTCAGAATGTGCACCTTAAGAAGCCTTTCAAAGTCAGAACCTTTTGTCATAAAAATTACTGCAAGCTCCGTTGATGTTACAACATTGTGACAGATATCATATCTTTGTCCATTGAATATTTTAATTATTTTTTCAGTTGTGTAATTTATATAAATTAAGTCATGTTTAGGGAGGTATTTATGAAATTTGAATCAATATAATTGATAAAAAATCATGATGTTGAACTAGGTGTTGTAAAAATCATGATGTTGAACTAGGTGTTGAAAACAGAGGTAGCGTTACGTCAATCATTTTGTTTAATAATAATATTATAAATAATAATAATAATAATAATAATAATAATAATAATGTTTGTGATAAACACCAAGAAACAATAGACCACCTAATCTCAGGCTGTTCTGTGCTTGCCCCAAACGAATATAAAAATCGCCACGATAGATTTGGGCAATATTTACATTGGGCAATGTGCAAACATTATGGAAAAGCTGTAAACAAACACTGGTATGAACATCATCCAGCACCGGTTACAGAAATAGAAGATGTAACCATTCTATGGGATTACACCATCTACACAGACAGAAAAATTGAAGCAAACAGGCCAGACATTATTGTTAAAAACCAGAAGGAGAAAACTTGTCTATTAATTGATATGGCTTGTCCAGCGGATTGTAACATAGCAACCAAGGAATTTGAAAAACTGTCAAAATATAAAGACCTGGAAATTGAAATAGAAAAAATGTGGAAATTGAAAACAAGAGTTGTGCCAGTGATAGTAGGTGCACTTGGAATGATAAAAAATGGAACAAAACAACACATTGAAAGAATCCCTGGAAACCCCAGCTTAAGAGATATACAAAAAATTGTCTTATTAAGTACAGCCCACACACTAAGGAAAACGTTATCTATGTAATGCTGGGGATGATAGGGAAGATAGAAAAACATGAAATGGAGTCATAACAACACGCCACTACCTGCCTTAGGTCTCCCCGCAGACTTGGATGGTAGTGAGACCAATGCAGAAATCGAAATATGATGAAAAATGACATAATAATAATAATAATAATAACATTATGTTCTCAATCGCGTGGAGGAGTTTTCATAATACAGTTTTGTTTGAAGCAAGAAGTGCTATAATATATATTATGTTCAGTATCTCACAGATTGCTTATAAATTGACTGACAGTAACCTCTCGAGTACATCTCACACGCTGTTCATTGTGGTACCGGATGTGCGTTCTGGAATGAGAAATCGGAGCGCGGAGTTCAAATCCCAGTTGAATTTATTGCATTCACGTAAGCGCAAATACTTTTGATAAAGCTATTAATCCGTCTCTCCCACTCCAGCTATGGGTTAATAAACAGAATAGAGTGGGTTGTATAATCTTAGTTTGAAACCTGTCTACCGCAGAAAGTAGTGGCAAAATCTTCTGCCCAGTTAATTTTGAGACATGATCGTCCAAGCGTGTATCACGTATAACAGTTAACTGAGGGTTGACGCATTGTGGATTTCATAGTCGGGTGTAGTCGAGAGCATTATGTCGAGGTGACGAGTGGATTGTTCTTTATGTTTGAAGGATGTTGCCGTCAAGATGACATGTTACTCAGGTGTAGATATTTGTGAATGCCATTAATTGGAGACCGGTTTGTTATAACGACTTACGTGACATAAAAGTATTTAAATTGGAAACCACATGAAAGCTTAGGAAGGAGTTATATTAAAACTTGCCAACATATTAATCTGGTTCACTGTGATGCGTAAGACTATTGATAAATTTGTCATTCAGGGCGTCTTAATTGGTATACTTGGTTTAGTGCATTTGTAACCAAACCTTCATTGTTGATGTCCTGCTATCTCGACAACAACAGCAACAACAACAACAAAATAATAATAAGAGTGAGCGAATATTTGAACTGAAAATATAAGCAACATTTACTGGAAGAAAAATGCAAGAAACTAGTTGGAATATCACCATGTGACAGACATAGTGTTATATATCGCCGTACGACGACAAAATAACGAGAACACGCATATATAAAAATATAAGGTTATATTTTTATTCCTGACGACGAACCCGTGTGGAACAGAGAATGGAAGAGTGAGAGCGCACATAGAATGGGTCGACGGGAGTGTAGTCTTGCCTGTGGTGTCTCTCTGCTTCCACTGGCCGTTCTCTGCTGGCGAATCCGTGTGTCGAGGTCTTTTTATAGTCTTCTAGAACCGGGACTTTTCCTTCCGGTTTTGCCTCGCCCACGCAACGCCACGTAATTCCAAGAGACACCTGTTCTGTTTGCCTCCGTAGTCATTTCCGCCGCTGTCGGAAATAAGGTCAAACGAGCCCGACTCATAACCCTGCGACATCCGCTCCAGGCCCCGACAGGATGTATTTCTCAAACACCTGTCTTGTTGTTCGCCGACCCCTTCACCGACGGGAAACACCATCGATTGCATCAACCTTCCTCGGGTGGGGCCAGATTGCTATATTACAATAGAACCAGTAAGTATTTGATATTTTCAATACAAGAAGAGTTAACAGTCAAACTAATCAAACAGATATCATGATCTTCTTTTTCTTCTTCTATGTGCCCTGTCCCTTCAGGACGTAGGCGATCATGGCTCTCCACGTCTCCCTATTCCTTGTGGCTCTTAGTATGTTTGCTCCTGTTGCTCCTGGCAACCCCCGTTCCGTCATCCAACTGATCAGTCCCTGCAAATACGTCATCCGCTGCCTTTCTCTGTCTCTCCTTCCTTCTATCTGTCCAGTCAGTATCAGGTTCTCCGGGCTCTCCTTCCTCATTGCATGTCCCAGGAACTTCAGTTGTCTCTTCCTGATGCTCAGCATGAATTTCCTTTTTGTTGCCATTCTTTCTAACACCTAGTCGTTTCTTGTATGCTTAGTCCACGATATCCGTAGCATCCTTCTCTAGAACCACATTTCGGCCGCTTCCAGTTTTGTCCTCATTTTCGATGATATTGTCCAGCATTCACAGCCGTATTGAAGAATCAAAACTCCCAAAAAAGTGATTTTTAATGCCATCGCTATCTCTGTAAAATGTGATGTATTTTTGTATTTTTTTTTTTTTTTGTCGAAAAGAACTATCAAAACACAAGTATCTTGAAGGGGAAAACGAAAATAATGTGGTACATGATGACAATAATAATTACAATTGTGTTTGGAGTCCTCGGGTTCTGATACACACAATGAAGAGATTGATAGCCTCAAAGTATTAAAAAAATACTCACAATTACTATCTATATAAAATGAGTACGATATTATTTTATTGTTATTTTTTTACAAAAAATCGTCAGTGAAAAATGTCATGATACCATTTCTGATCTTAGTTCTGGGACTCGGAAATAAATCAATAATAATAATAATAATAATAATAAACATTCAGGAAAATATGTAAACAAACACTGGTGTGAACATCACCCAGCACGCGTTACAGAAATAGGAGATGTCACCATTCTATGGGATAAACATCATCTACACAAACAGAAAAATTGAAGCAAATACGCCGGATTTTATTGTTAAAAACCAGAAAGAAAAAGACTTGCCTATTAATTGATATGGCTTGTCCAGCGAATTGTAACAACCATGGAATTCGAAAAACTGTCAAAATATAAAGACCTGGAAAGTGAAACAGAAAAAATGTACAAATTGAAAACAAGAATCGCGCCAGTAATAGTAGGTGCACTTGAAATGATAAAAAATGGAACAAAACAATGCTTTGAAAAGTTCCCTGGAAACCTGAGCTTAAGAGATATACAAAAAATTGTCTTGTTAAATACAGCCCACACACTAAGGAGATCTTTGTCTATGTAAGGGTATGGGTGTTATGGGAGATAGAACAAAATGAAACGGAGCAATAACAACACCCCACGTCCTGTCTTAAGTCTTACCCCAAACTTGGCAGGTAGTGCGACCATAGCAGCAATGGAAATGTGATGAAAAATGACAACATAATAATAATAATCTGACTATGATTGCAAACATTGCTGTTGTAATATGAAAACTGACAACTCACGTCTGTTGATTCGTCTTTTAATCATATCCACGCGTCTCTTGATATAAACAGATTAATTTTCGCTATCAGAATAATCACAAACTGCATACATTGACCAGCTATTAATTAAAAGAAGAACGCATGCGGAAAGATTGGGGAAAATTACATTCTTGTTTGGCTTCCTTGCCACACAATGAATCGCACGAAACCTTTCAGTAGCGACCGCCTTACGCAAATCAAAACCATTTATTGTTTACTGGACGAGAGTCTTTGATTCGTGTAGATCGACTTAATCCTCGTGCCATTTTGTCTTCCTCGCATCTTGTCAATATCCATCTTTGACAATGTGACCTAAACGGCCCTTTAGAATTGCATCATCTTCAGGGTTTAATATCTGTTTCCTGACAATATCATGTGTAATTAAATGTTGTTTATTTTGCCACGTCGTGGAGTAAAACACGAAACCGTCGATGATTGAAAATGCTGACGGTAAAAAAATGCATTGACAGATTGAGATGAGGATTCTAGAAAGCGTGAAGTTCAACTGTTTTTTGTTTTTTTTTACCTGGTTTAGCCTCCCAAGATTAAAAGTGAAAACATTGATGATGATGATGATGATGATGGAAATATTATGCATAACGATTGATGACAATAACTGACATAAAAGACATAAAATGTATTATTTAAATAAACTAGTCCATCAGTAAAATTTAATAAAAAACATTTTTGAAATAACTGCTGTATTTCAATACGGCACCACAACGCACAACTACGGATGTGCGTTGTGGTGCAGTGGATATCGGCTCGGAACGTGAAATCGGGGAGCCGAGTTCGAATTCCAGTTGAATTCATTGCATTCACTTACGCGCAAATACCTTGGGAAAGGTATTAATCCGTTTCTTCCTTCCAGTTATGGGTTAAATAACAGGACAGATTGTGTTCTATAGCTTTGGCTGGCAACCAGTCTACCGCATAAAGCAATTGCAACCTACTGCGGGATAATTGCCTGCCCAGTCAATCATGTCTCTTTCGAGAGATGATTGCCCATAGGTGTTTCACGTATGGCACTTAACTGACTGACTGTATAATAGTATTCTTTGAAATGTATTTATGCCTCAATATCTGTAAGAATTTGAAACTAATTTTGTTTCTATTTAGAATGGGGTCATGTTTATAATAGTGGAACACTTTCAAATCGACATTACTGACATGATGAAAAAAGGAAACAGAACGTAGACTACTAATGGTTCAATGTATAAAAGAACATGAACTGTGAGAATAATTATGGTAACAAGTTAGAACTTACAGTATACAGTTACAAAACGCCAAGTGCAATATTAGCCAAGAATAACATGCATATAATATTGCAGCTATTTATGTTCATGTTACTCTGCAATTTCAGTCAGTCAGTTAAGTACTATTCGTGACACAGGCTTTGGGCGATCATGTCTCGAAAGAGACATGACTGACTGGGCAGAACGTTATCCCGCAGTAAATTGCCATTGCTTTCTGCGGTAGACTGGTTGCCAGCCAAGACTATAGAACACAATCTGTCCTGTTATTTAACCCATAACTGAGGGGAAATAACGGATTAATACCTTTACCAAAGGTTATTTGCGCGTAAGTGAATGCAAGGAATTCAAATGGTATTCGATATCGGCTCCCTGATTTGTCGTTCTGAGTCGATATCCTCTGCACCACAACGCACATTCCACCCTGTAATATTTTTTATTGAGAAAATCGAAAAAAAAACTGAATTAGCAATATTATTGATCCTGATCTGGCAGCTCAGTTGCTTTTCAACCATCCTAAAATTGCTTGTCTGTATCTTTTCTATAAATAAATAAATGGTAATTGTTGAAATGAGCTCTTTGCTTTGAGACGCAGATTTTTTATTGTTAAGGCAGAACTAGATTGACGTCGCTTCTCATCAATTGACAATTGAACTGGCTAGATGTAGCCGTAATTTCTGTGAAAACAATTTCTTTTCTAGAACTTCTAGCTTCTAGAACTTCTAGCTTCCGGAACTCCTTTCAGGCTCCATGATTTGTAGCCGACTTTAATCTCCAAAAATCAAATGCAATATCAATAGCTATCTCTGTCCTAATACTCTTCTATCTCCCTGATCATTATTCAAGCTTTTGTTATTAATTCTTCCACACCCTGTAACCTCTTGTTTATTAATGATTTCATTGTCTTGCATGAGGTAAATACCTACTAAAAAATGTAACTATATTTTCTTTAGCTTTGAAATACTACATCATTGTGCAAATTAATTGAAACAACATCTTTACTTTCCCTTCCTTCAACATACGGCCAGTTTTTGATCCACTGGAGAGACAGAATATAACAGATTTTATTTTCTCCTGAGATTAGATAATTCCTATTGGTGTGCAGTAATATGAATAAATTTCCGATGTGTATGATGTAATTTGTTTGGCCTTGAAAAATATTGCGTCAGATTTTGATCGCACCCAGATACTATTGTCTTGACTGTCGATTAGTTTATCTTACGGTCATTGTCTGCGATGGACGTTACTTTAAATATGTGTACAAAATTGCAAAGCTGCACTTTGACACAGGCAAGACTAACAGAGAAGTCGAGACTATTGTTGATATCAGTATTTCAAAAGTCAATCCAGTTAGATAGACGAAATAACAAATAGGAACGATCAGTGCAAAACGCAAAAGAAAACGAAGTCGGAAGAAAAAAACAACGCCAAGAGACAACATATACGACAGCAACGAAAATGTGAAAAAGCCTAGGAAGTCGTTATTCACTTTGTTTCAATTAATTTGCGCAAGGGTATAGAATCAATGGAAGCGATATTATTTAAAGACTCAAGTCGAAATTTGTTGTTCATTTTCTGACTTAACATGTTAACTAGATATCACATTAAACAGAGAATAACAGCTAAAAAGAGGACGCATTTAATTTCCATATCAGTTTCAGGAAATTACATTACTGGTATATAGTATATTTTGAAATTTAATGCATACAATAAAATTGGGAAAAAAGCAAGAGATAACTCCCGAGATTTGAAGTACGAAGAAGGAATTGTTATGTAAAAACAAATGTAGAGATATGATTTATTTCAATTAAGAGAAAAATTGTTGAGATTTAATTATATTTCAATGTGCATCATTAAAGCTCAATATGTCACATTTCATTTTCTCTGTTTATCACTCTTCCAAAACACGATATCTATCTATCTATCTATCTATCTATCTATCTATCTATCTATCTATGCGTCTATATATATATATATATATATATATATATATATATATATATATACTTGTGTGTGTGCGTGCATGTGCTAGTACATAGATAGATAGATAGATAGATAGATAGATAGATAGATAGATATCGTATTTTGGAAGAGTGAAAAAAAGGGAATAGGTGTGTGTATACATATATATATATATATATATATATATATATATATATATAGATAGATAGATAGATAGATAGATAGATAGATATCGTATTTTGGAAGAGTGAAATCAGGTAATAGGTTTATATATAAATATATATATATACATATATTTATATTTATATATATACCTAATCCCTGTTTATATATATATATATATATATATATATATATATATGCGTCTATTCTTATTTATCTAACTCTTTATATATATATATATGTATATATTACATATATATATACATACATATATATATGCGTCTATTCATATTTATCAACTGTTTATATATATACACACATAAATATTTACTTCTCTCTCTCTCTCTCTCTCTCTATATATATATATATATATATATACTACCAAACTAACTCAAGTATCAAGCTACTTACCTACCACTAGTAAAGAAGAAATTACTACTAATTATTAATCCTATAAATACCAATAGATTTTTTTCCTCATCCTTTGTTCATATGGGGTTGACAATGCATGTCACAAAATGACGTGTTGAAAATGATTATTTCCGGCTGAGTTTTATCTGAATTTACAGATATAAATACACACACACACACACACACACACACACACACACACACACATGTATATATATATATATATATATATATATGTATAAAACGCAATCTTTTTGTATCTATCTATTCATATATGCAATTCATATATATGACAGTCTCTCTCTCTCTCTCTCTCTCTCTATATATATATATATATATATATATATATATATATGTATTGATAGATCCATCTATATATATATATATATATATATAACTCAATTCATACCAATCTATATATCTGTGTATCTATTTATCTATCAGTCAGTCTATCTTTCTATCTAAGACAATGAATTCATTTTCTATCTACATATGTAATGCAGCCCAATTCATCTTACTTTTCGACGATCCATTTCCAGAGCGCGTTAAACGTAAAGACGATTTATTGTTTTTCGTGTTCTCCTCACGAACTACGCTGTCTTTCTGACATCAAGCACGAATGTAATGTGTGAAGACCCGGGAGAATAAGCTTGGACGAATCTAGCTGCCAATCATCTGTCGAAAATCTCAGCATGGGTTTTTCAAATAAACTATTACGACAGCGTTCTTCTCCCAGAGAGGTTTAGCACATGCCGCAACTTACCGTGAGAAACTAACAAGGCTCAAGAGAAATGTACATCTTCACAAACAAGAAATATATTTAAAATTTGTATGTAAGAGAATACATAAATTAAAACCTTAAAAAAATATGATGCACACACACACACACACACACACACACACACACACATATATATATATATATATATATATAAATACAGTGTGATCAGAAGATAGGTGGACAATAAAAAGTATCTTTGTCTTTTGTTTTTTTTATCATTTCACCCCGAGCAAGGCGGAAACGCCACTGATGTGCAGGGGGCTACATAAATGTAAAAAGATTAATTAGAAAAGAGTGAGGAATACAAACTAGTTAGAAAGGAACAATAGAAAGCTGAGAAAGCAGGTGCGATGATAGATACATGGGCGGAGAGAAAGTGAAGATTATACAGGGGTGGGGAGAGAGCTAGAGTCCAGTGGTTAGTAGATGAGTATTGACTTTGCATTTAAATTTCTGGAGGTTGTAGCCGTCAGGAAAACAAGAATACGCGAGAGAGTTCCACAGGCGGGAAGTGCGAGAGAAGAAACTGCAGGAGTAGAATTGTCGTCTGCATTTGGCTAACCTGACTGTGAATGGGTGGGACCTAGTTGCCAGTCTGGTTGCACGAGTGAACACCTTTGTGTATTGTTTATATTATTACAATGGTGTTCATTATGTTATATTATTCAAGGTTCGTCCGTACGAATCTTGCTGAAACATTTTCTGATGAATGGATTGACACAGTTGGTCTAAATGATTGACCACCAATTTCACCTACCTTGGCCATAATGGATTTCTTAGTAGAAGGAAGATTAATTTACGCCAAATTCTATAGTCGGAAACCTAGCATATTAATTTACATAAGAGATGCATTTGATGAAACTAATACTCAAACAGACTTGTGCAAAATTATTTATCAAAGCTTGATGTATAGATTTAAAAGCTATGTAAATTTTGATGGACAAAAGTTTGTGCCTTTGCAGTGAGAAAATTTTAGCGATTTTGTAGGAATGTAAAATAATAAAATTTAATTATCCTCATAATGAATGTATTAATTGCATATGAAGTCTCAAAATAAAATTATCATTTACTGTACAATTATTTTGTAATAATCCTCTCTCTCTCTCTCTCTCTCTCTATATATATATATATATATATATAGGGTGATTAATTTATAGGGTGATATATATAGGGTGATTTAATCACCCTATATATATTATATATATATAATATATAGTCGAAAGTAATAATCAAATTAAACTCATTATATATTATAACAAGTTTAAAACAATTGACCTCATAGTCTATAATAATCCAACAAGCAATAAACTAAATTCTTTACAAAAAACCAATGTAGTGTACCAATTTACATGCCCATTCACATATTGCATATCTGATACTAATCAAAAACCTAGTACATATATTGGTTTTACTACAACCACGCTCTCCCGTAGACTTACATGTCATCTTTCTGATCAGAATACTATTAAACAACATTTCTCTGAAAAACATAAACATGTAGGTAATATCAAACAGATTTTGGTCAACAATACGGTGATCCTTACTCAGACACACAGTAAGAGGGACCTGCAGATATTGGAGGCCATGTACATCAAATCAAAACAACCAACACTCAATAAAATCAACTTTAAAACAGGAAATAACATATTACATTGCATTTGACTAGATGGCTTTGTTGTCATTTCGCGCTATCCCGCAGTGTGACGTCATAAAACCGCATCGCAAACTTAAGAACTGCGTTTATTATTTTTGGTAACTATTGCCGCTGCCAAGAGGAGTTTTATGTCAACACAAAATAAAATCGTCGGTGATGGTGGATTTTATAATATTTCAGTTTAAACTACCTCTCTGAAGATGGCTCATGTGAGCCGAAGGCTTAGAAGAAAACCAATAAATAATTATCCAAATGTTGGAGAATTTTTGTCTTTAATTTCAACTGAAATTAAAGCAAAAATACGACGTTTAGAACGGCTCATGATTAAACATAATAGACATTCATTGTCTGTTATATTTAATAGCATATGTTTAGAAAATTACTTGCTGCCTCGATATACTAAATATATATATATATACATATATATATATATATATATATATATATATATATATATATATATATCACCCTATATATATATTTAATCAACCTATCTATCTATCTATCTATCTATCTATCTATCTATCTATCTGTCTATCTATCTATCTATCTATATATATATATATATATATATATATATATATATATATATATATATATTACCGGACATAATTATTAAACCATCCCAGTTTTTTAATAGAAATGATATATTACATAATATTTTTAGTATTTTTTGCCAAGTGGATAATTCTTAAGGAAAATAGAATGTTTCTTTTGTTATTATTACGTCGCATAATTTTACAAGGCAATGACGAAAAGATGAACTCCTCAAAATCACCATAAGTTTTGTTCATTCTTTCATTGGTAAAACTGCATTATAGGTAATTATGAAATATTTATAAATTCATTTGATGCACATATTATTGGGCAATATTAACAAAAGAACCATTCTATTGTCATTTACAATGACTCACTTGACAATAAATACTAAAAAATAGTTTGAAATATATCATATTTCTTTTAAACAATTAGGTTCCCTAATAATTATGGCCGGTTGTGTAGATATATATGAAATAAAACCAAAAATAATGGAGACAATACTAATAAAGACGAGATATCCTAAAAATAATAATATCAAATATAAAGACGGTAAAATGAGCTTATGGTGTCGGAATGTAATATACCCATGTCTGTATAAATATAAACTCATCACATATTTAGTTACACGTAGGCCAAAATTAACACTTGATAATGGCTAAACGTATAGCCGACAGCGATCAAAAAGCTTCGTAATATACTTATATAACTAAAAGAAACTATGAAAAGACATGAAAATAATATAAAAAAAACTTAATGAATATTATTTTCAGTGAGACAATATTATATAAATAGTTAAATTTCAATGATGCTTTGTACCAAAATTCTTGTTTTTTTCAGTAGTTTATTAATAGAAAGGCAATTTAGACAAGCAGTTTTTCTTATAAAGTGCTTGGTAACAAGATCCGGTTAGATCGTTTATAAAATTCTTCATAAAATGCCTTTGCTTTGATGCCAGCACGTCTAAATTAACAATACTTAGCGAAGTGACAATCTTCCGCACATTAATTCTATTAACTATGTATATATATATATATATATATATATATATATATGAAATTATTTATATATTATATTTATGTATATTTATAATTAAGTCTATTATATATATATATATATATATATATATATATATATATATATAATATATCTATATTATATATATATATATATATATATATATATTAGTCATCCACTGACAAGCCTGTTTCGCAAAATCACAGCTCATTAGTGTGGCTAGATACAGCCACTTGCTTTTGGCCGGGATCGAAACTCGACCGATATGGTGTCCGTGAAAACTGACATTTTTTGCTTTCTTATAACTTAGCCAAATGATGTCAGATTTGAACAAAAATTGTAAAAAATAATTTTGGCTGATTCATTTTTTCTTTTCAGGGTGAAGCGTGACGCTAACCTAAAATGGAAATGCATTTCGTGTATTAGAATATGCCCAAACACAGTAAATAAAGAATCTTCATGGTGCATTTTCGAAAAAATTCAAAAAAGTACACGAAATAGGAGGCAGATTTTAAAATTACTAAAAATATTCAGGGAAAAATATACAAACCACGACCAGTATCAGAAAGTATTGTCAATCTAGTATGGTAAATATTTTTGCGAAACCTCAAATTGTCTCTAAGAAGTGCAACTGTAGAAACTCAGATTCCACTTAAATGTCAAATTTACTGTCAACCTAAGCAGTATGATAATAATAATAAATTAATCTAGATACAGAGATTAATCCACACCACAAACGACCGCACCTCACTCCCATTAGCATGGAACAGGCATGCCTCCCAGAGAGTAAAACACTCCGCCTGCTTGGCCTGACACTCTCAGCGGACCTCAAGTGGAATGACTACGTCAATCTATTGTTAATCCGCTGCCATGAAACTTGGCTCTCTGTGCAAGGCCCGGAAATTCTTGCCGCCTGAAACTATCCTGCACTTATACCATCTACCATCCGCCCGTGTTTTGAATATTGTTGCCACATCTGGTCGGGTGCCCCTGCTATTCTCCTCGGGTTTCTTGACAAAATACAGCGAAGAATCTGTAATGTGATTGATACCGACTTAGCTGACCGCCTGCAGTCACTCTCTCACCGGCGTGACGTTGCTTCCTTGTGCCTCTTCTAGAAATACTTTCATGGCTTCTGCTCTGATGAACTTAAATCACTGGTGCTTCCTAGTTGTGAGTTCGCACGATATACTAGATGGGCAACTAGGTCCCACCCTTTTACAGTGAAACCGATGAAATGTAAACGCAATTTCTACTCCAACAGCTTCTTTTCTCGCACTTCCCGCCTGTGGAATTTCCTTCCGCATGCTTGCTTCCCCGACGGCTATAACCTCCAGGATTTTAAATGTAAGGTCAATAGACACCTCCTAACACACTGACCCCCCCATTCTCCCCAACTCTCCCCCTATGTACATCGTAACTCGTTTATCGCCCTGTGTCACCCCCTGCGCTATAGTGGCAGTGGAATGCCTTGATTGGGGTGTTTTGATTAAAAAAAACAAAAAAACATACCACTGAGTTCGCTAGTAAATTTAACATTAAAGATAGAATGTGTAAAATCCACCTTAAAATGCTTATATATTTTAAAAATACCATTAACCTTTGATTATATAATCAAACTAGATTAATTAACCCCTCTAAAAGTAAATTAGGGTTTATTTCCAAAAAAACTTATCAAAAACATAATAACAATCCCCTATCCGAAGATCTTCCGTTAATATTATTTGGAAAGATTCTTCTGGTCCCATTAAGGGTCTTAATAGGATTAAAAATACAGTCAAGACTACCTTCATCCAATTCATCATTATATATTTCTACTCTTTCATTTCTAAAGATCTGTTGTTGAATAATCTGAATTTTGTTAAGAAATATGTACTTATAAAGAATATAAAGTTTTTTCAGAACCTAGAATATCGGTATTAGTCAATAATATTATTCAATAATAATACTAAATGTATTATTATTATTATTATTATTATTCAATAATAATACTAAATGTATAAAAAATAAGAAATCTGATACCTATGGATATATAGTGGTTTGCTTATATATCCTTTTTCTTGTTTGTGTTGGGAGTCCGTTCTAGTGAAGGGTAGTTGCTTACTGTTGTAGGTTAACGGTATTTGGCCTCGTGGTAGATAGCCCACTATAAGTCATAAAATGATTATAAAATCAAGAAGAGCAAACTGAGTTGAAAATAACATTTTATATATACACATATCAATTAATGTTTTTACAATTAAAGTAATACTAGAATAGAGGTCCAACGGAGGCTAAAATATTCATGGCGAATAAAATGTTGAAAGAGATTTAAGGCTTAGGAATGTGAGGAGCGTGTAAGTGAGGAATGTCTTTGATGTAGTCGCTCCTTACGTCAGTAAGTAATTTTGCGACAGGGGAGAAGGAAATAGGCAGGCGTAGTAGCCACTTGACTTAGGTCAAGGGGATATTGATTACACTCTTCTTCTCGAGGTCTGCCTGCTGGGGTCTGTCTGTATCCGCTTTCTATATCTGATTTTTGAATCAAAACAGCTCATTTGGGATTTAACTTTGATTCTGTGTTTCCTATTGTCTGATCAATAAAATTTGCGTAGGCTTGCGAAATGGAAATTTAATATTTAATTAATTTATATTTTTCAACCGAGTCATCTGTGCAAACCCGGATGCACACCGACGACTTTTGGTCATTTGCTTTTTGGTCGTTATAGAGCAAACATACGGTCCCTCGCTTTTGCTCGGTCGGTATCACCATAGATCCTTTGAGTCCACTCAAATTGCAGATTTAGTTGGCATTCATATTTTGTACATTCTTAGTATTATTATTGAATTCGAATAAATCAGAATGTATAGGGAAGTTGGGCTTATTGATGTGCCTGATAGTCCTGGTCGACTATCCTCTAAAATACAAAAGTAAGTAAGTAGAGCTTATAAATTACTTAGATTTAAAATAGATATTTTTTGAAACGTTAAAATAATTAATGTTTATGTATGTCACTTGGAACCTCTCTGATAATGCATTTACGCCATATCGTGAAAATAGCGATTCTCAAATATACATTTATGTTAATTCTCACCGACCCTCCAATGTAATAAAACGAATTCCTGTAATCGCTAATATTAGGTTAAGTAAAATAGAAAAATATTTAATGATAGTAAAACCCCTTGTAGTAAAGCTTTCAAAAAGTGGTTTCAAACTGAATATATTCTATTCAAAAATACCCTAATGAAACTGTTATAGATCTGTCTAAAATTAAGAAAATAAATTTTCCATAGTTCCACTACCCGTTTTGCTAAATGTCTAACATTGATATTGGTCAATATTTTCTTAAATTGATCGATAAACATTTTAATTTCAACAACCGACTAAGTAAGAACACTGAAAATTAGCAATTTGACTAGCAATATCCACTGCATCATTAATCATCAGTATAATAAGATGCAAGATATACGGTATAATAACCATCAAATAAAACCTGCAATTGTATAATTAAGGACACCAGACCAATTTGAGGTATATGCATATCTGAGAAAGTTATACACCAAGCTCGTGTTTTTTTCATTATGTAATACGATAAAGAAAAAAGTATATTCTGGAATCTCTGACTTATCTTGAAAACATAGGTTTTATAATCGTAAATATTTCGTCTCTATGCCCCACCTTAAATAAAATACAACTCTTTCTAAGCTTTCTTGGGAATGAATATATAGGAGACTCTCTCTAAAGATCGATTGAAATATCATAAAAAATCACAAGCACATATTAGCTTTAGAAATAGATGTATCCTATAATTACATGAAAAATAAAAATAAGTATATTCAGTGCTAAGAACCAGCGTTTAAACCAACGGAATGAATTGAATTTAAATCTCATCTTCTTCTTCTTCTATGTACCCTGTCCCTTCAGGACGTAGGCGATCATGGATCTCCACGTCTCCCTATCCCTTGTGGCTCTTAGTAAGTTTGCTCCTGTTGCTCCTGGCAACCGCCGTTCCGTCATCCACCTGATCAGACCCTGCAAATATGTTATCCGCTGCCTTCCTCTGTCTCTCCTTCCTTCTATCTGTCCAGTCAGTATCAGGTTCTCCAGGCTCTCCTTCCTCATTGCATGTCCCAGGAACTTCAGTTGTCTCTTCCTGATGCTCAGCATCAATTTCCTTTTTGTTGCCATTCTTTCTAACACTTCGTCGTTGCTTGTATGCTCAGTCCACGATATCCGTAGCATCCTTCTGTAGAACCACATTTCGGCCGCTTCCAGTTTTGTACTCATTTTCGATGATATTGTCCAGCATTCACAGCCGTATTGAAGAACTGACATCACGTAGCAGTCTAGCACTCTTTTCTTCATTTCTATTGAGACCTTCCTGTGTGCTAGTATTTTGCTCATCTTCTGGAACGCGTCCTTTACCATGCCAACTCGCCTTCGGATCTCCGTGTCGCACTTTCCATCTCCTGTTAGAACACTTCCTAGGTACTTAAATTTTTGGACTTGTTTGATTTTGGGTTGTATCTTTTGCTGATGACCATGCACTCAGTTTTCTTAAAGTTTATTTGTAGTCCCTTCTTGTCACTCTCCACTGCTACTTTCTGTATGAGATCTTGCAGTTTCCTTTCCGTGTCCGCAATCAGTACTGTATCGTCCGCGTATCTTATGTTGTTCAGGTTGTGGCCTCCAATAACAAATCCTGGTGTGTCATCTAGGGTCCTCAAAATATTCTCGCTGTATAGGTTGAACAAATCCGGTGAAAAGACACATCCTTGTCTTATGCCTTTTTCTATTTTTGTGTATCTACTGAGGTCGTTACCTGTCCATATGCAGGCCGTTTGCTGCCAGTAGAGATTCTTGATTATTCTTATGTCTTTGCCGAAAATGTCGAGGTTGCCTAGCATTTTCATCAATTTTTTGTGTCGTATTTTGTCGAATGTTTCGCGTAATCAATGAAGCATAGGTACAAGTCTTTCTTCATTTGTAATGCCTTTTCAGAGAGCATCCTAATCATGAATATGGCGTTCCTTGTTCAAGTGTCCTTGACGAACCCGCACTGTTCCTGCCCTATCTCTGGCCTGATTCTGCTTCTCGCTCTATTCATGCATCAGAGAAATGAATTATGTAATTTGCAGAATTAGAATGATTTTCTAGAAATAATTTTCTAGCAAATTCAACAGTTCTTTCTTTATTTAGAAATGGACACTTTCATTTTTTATTATTATTATTGATATTGTTGTTGTTAATTTGATCTCTTTATTTATTTTATATTCCATTCATTTGATCTCATTATTTATTTATTTTATATTCCCTTCATTCAATCTCTTTATTTATTTATTTTATATTCCCTTTATTTGATCTCTTTATTTATTTATTTTATATTCCCTTTATTTGATCTCTTTATTTATTTATTTTATATTCCCATTATTTGATCTCTTTATTTATTTATTTTATATTCCCTTTATTTAATCTCTTCATTAATTATTTTATATTCCCTTTATTTGATATCTATATTTTTTATTTTATTTTCCCTTTATTTAAATTCTTTATTTATTTATTTATTTTATATTCCCTTTATTTGATCTCTTTATTTATTTATTTTATATTCCCTTTCTTTGATCTCTTTATTTATGTATTTATTTTATATTCCCTTTATTTGACCTATTTATTTATTTATTTTATATTCATTTTATTTGACCTCTTTATTTATTTATATTATATTCCATTTATTTGACCTCTTTATCTATTTATTTTATATTCCCTTTATTTAATCACTTTATTTATTTATTTTATATTCCCTTTATTTGATCTTTTTATTTATTTTTTTATATTCCCTTTATTTGATCTCTTTATTTATTTATATTATATTACCTTTATTTGATCTCTTTATTTATTTATTTATTTTATATTCCCTTTATTTGATCACTTTATTTATTTATTTTATATTCCCTTTATTTGATCTTTTTATTTATTTTTTTATATTCCCTTTATTTGATCTCTTTATTTATTTATATTATATTCCCTTTATTTGATCTCTTTATATATTTATTTATTTTATATTCCCTTTATTTGATCTCTTTATTTATTTATATTATATTCCCTTTATTAGATCTCTTTATTTGTTCATTTTATATTCCCTTTATTTGATCTCTTTATTTATTTATTTTATATTCACTTTATTTGAACTCTTTATTTATTTATTTTATACTCCCTTTATTTGATCTCTTCATTTATTTATTTTATATTCCCTTTATTTGATCTCTTTATTTATTTATATTATATTCCCTTTATTTGATCTCTTTATTTATTTATTTATTTTATATTCCCTTTATTTGATCTCTTTATTTATTTATATTATATTCCCTTTATTAGATCTCTTCATTTATTTATTTTATATTCCCTTCATTCAATCTGTTTATTATTATATATTATATTCCCTTTATTTGATCTCTTTATTTATTTATATTATATTCCCTTTATTTGACCTCTTTATTTATTTATTTATTTTATATTCCCTTTATTTGACCTCTTTATTTATTTATTTTATATTCCCTTTATTTGATCTCTTTATTTATTTATTTTATATTCCCTTTATTTGATTTCTTTATTTCTTTATATTATATTCCTTTTATTAGATCTCTTTGTTTATTTATTTTATATTCCCTTCATTCAATCTGTTTATTATTATATATTATATTACCTTTATTTGATCTCTTTATTTATTTATTTTATATTCACTTTATTTGATCTCTTCATTTATTTATTTTATATTCCCTTTATTTGACCTCTTTATTTATTTATTTTATATTCACTTTATTTGATCTCTTCATTTATTTATTTTATATTCCCTTTATTTGATCTCTTTATTTATTTATATTATATTCCCTTTGTTTGATCTCTTTATTTATTTATTTATTTATATTATATTCCCTTTATTTGACCTCTTTATTTATTTATTTTATACTCCCTTTATTTGATCTCTTCATTTATTTATTTATTTTATATTCCCTTTATTTGATCTCTTTATTTATTTATATTATATTCCCTTTGTTTGATCTCTTTATTTATTTATTTATATTATATTCCCTTTATTTGACCTCTTTATTTATTTATTTTATACTCCCTTTATTTGATCTCTTCATTTATTTATTTATTTTATATTCCCTTTATTTGATCTCTTTATTTATTTATATTATATTCCCTTTATTTGATCTCTTTATTTATTTATTTATTTATATTATATTCCCTTTATTTGATCTCTTTATTTATTTATTTATTTTATATTCCCTTTATTTGACCTCTTTAATTATTTATTTTATATTCACTTTATTTGACCTCTTTATTTATTTATTTTATATTCCCTTTATTTGACCTCTTTATTTATTTATTTTATATTCACTTTATTTGACCTCTTTATTTATTTATTTTATATTCCCTTTATTTGACCTCTTTATTTATTTATTTTATATTCCCTTTATTTGATTTCTTTATCTATTTATTTTATTATCACTTTATTTGATCTCTTTATTTATTTATTTTATATTCACTTTATTTGATCTCTTTATTTATTTATTTTATATTCCCCTTTATTTGATCTCTTTATTTATTTATTTTATATTCCCTTTATTTGACCTCTTTATTTATTTATTTTATATTCCCTTTATTTGACCTCTATATTTATTTATTTTATATTCCCTTTATTTGACCTCTTTATTTATTTATTTTATATTCCCTTTATTTGATTTCTTTATTTATTTATATTATATTCCCTTTTGTTTAATCTCTTTATTTATTTATTTTATATTCACTTCATTTGAATTCTTTATTTATTTATTTTATATTCCCTTTATTTAATCTCTTTATTTATTTATTTTATATTCCCTTTATTTGACCTCTTTATTTATTTATTTTATATTCCCTTTATTTGACCTCTTTATTTATTTATTTTATATTCCCTTTATTTAATCTCTTTATTTATTTATTTTATATTCACTTTATTTGACCTCTTTATTTATTTATTTTATATTCCCTTTATTTGACCTCTTTATTTATTTATTTTATATTCCCTTTATTTAATCACTTTATTTATTTATTTTATATTCCCTTTATTTGACCTCTTTATTTATTTATTTTATATTCCCTTTATTTGACCTCTTTATTTATTTATTTTATATTCTCTTTATTTAATCTCTTTATTTATTTATTTTATATTCACTTTATTTGACCTCTTTATTTATTTATTTTATATTCCCTTTATTTAATCTCTTTATTTATTTATTTTATTATCACTTTATTTGATCTCTTTATTCATCTATTTTATATTCACTTTATTTGACCTCTTTATTTATTTATTTTATATTCCCTTTATTTAATCTCTTTATTTATTTATTTTATATTCACTTTATTTGACCTCTTTATTTATTTATTTTATATTCACTTTATTTGACCACTTTATTTATTTATTTTATATTCCCTTTATTTGACCTCTTTATTTATTTATTTTATATTCACTTTATTTGATTTCTTTATTTATTTATATTATATACCCTTTATTTAATCTCTTTATTTATTTATTTTATATTCCCTTTATTTAATCTCTTTATTTATTTATTTTATATTCACTTTATTTGAATTCTTTATTTATTTATTTTATATTCACTTTATTTGACCTCTTTATTTATTTATTTTATATTCCCTTTATTTGACCTCTTTATTTATTTATTTTATATTCCCTTTATTTGATTTCTTTATTTATTTATATTATATTCCCTTTATTTAATCTCTTTATTTATTTATTTTATATTCCCTTTATTTAATCTCTTTATTTATTTATTTTATATTCACTTTGTTTGATCTCTTTATTTATTTATTTTATATTCCCTTTATTTGATCTTTTTATTTATTTATTTTATATTCCCTTCATTCAATGTTTTTATTAATATATATTATATTCCCTTTATTTGACCTCTTTATTTATTTATTTTATATTCCCTTTATTTGATCTCTTTATTTATTTATTTTATATTCCCTTTATTTGATCTTTTTATTTATTTATTTTATATTCCCTTCATTCAATGTTTTTATTAATATATATTATATTCCCTTTATTTGACCTCTTTATTTATTTATTTTATATTCCCTTTATTTGACCTCTTTATTTATTTATTTTATATTCCTTTTATTTAATCTCTTTATTTATTTATTTTATATTCCCTTTATTTGACCTCTTTATTTATTTATTTTATATTCCCTTTATTTGACCTCTTTATTTATTTATTTTATATTCCCTTTATTTAATCTCTTTATTTATTTATTTTATTATCACTTTATTTGATCTCTTTATTCATTTATGTTATATTCACTTTATTTGACCTCTTTATTTATTTATTTTGTATTCCCTTTATTTAATCTCTTTATTTATTTATTTTATATTCACTTTATTTGACCTCTTTATTTATTTATTTTATATTCCCTTTATTTAATCTCTTTATTTATTTATTTTATTATCACTTTATTTGATCTCTTTATTCATTTATTTTATATTCACTTTATTTGACCTCTTTATTTATTTATTTTATATTCCCTTTATTTAATCTCTTTATTTATTTATTTTATATTCACTTTATTTGACCTCTTTATTTATTTATTTTATATTCACTTTATTTAATCTCTGTATTTATTTATTTTATTATCACTTTATTTGATCTCTTTATTCATTTATTTTATATTCACTTTCTTTGATCTCTTTATTTATTTATATTATATTCCCTTTATTTGATCTCTTTATTTATTTATTTTATATTCACTTTATTTGACCTCTTTATTTATTTATTTTATATTCCCTTTATTTGACCTCTTTATTTATTTATTTTATATTCACTTTATTTAATCTCTTTATTTATTTATTTTATATTCCCTTTATTTGACCTCTTTATTTATTTATTTTATATTCCCTTTATTTGACCTCTTTATTTATTTATTTTATATTCCCTTTATTTAATCTCTTTATTTATTTATTTTATATTCCCTTTATTTGACCTCTTTATTTATTTATTTTATATTCCCTTTATTTAATCTCTTTATTTATTTATTTTATAGTCACTTTATTTGAATTCTTTATTTATTTATTTTATATTCACTTTATTTGAACTCTTTATTTATTTATTTTATATTCCCTTTATTTGACCGCTTTATTTATTTATTTTATATTCCCTTTATTTGATTTCTTTATTTATTTATATTATATACCCTTTATTTAATCTCTTTATTTATTTATTTTATATTCCCTTTATTTAATCTCTTTATTTATTTATTTTATATTCACTTTATTTGAATTCTTTATTTATTTATTTTATATTCACTTTATTTGACCTCTTTATTTATTTATTTTATATTCCCTTTATTTGACCTCTTTATTTATTTATTTTATATTCCCTTTATTTGATTTCATTATTTATTTATATTATATTCCCTTTATTTAATCTCTTTATTTATTTATTTTATATTCCCTTTATCTAATCTCTTTATTTATTTTATATTCACTTTGTTTGATCACTTTATTTATTTATTTATTTTATATTCCCTTTATTTAATCTCTTTATTTATTTATTTTATATTCACTTTATTTAATCTCTTTATTTATTTAGTTTATATTCACTTTATTTAATCTCTTTATTTATTTATTTTATATTCACTTTATTTAATCTCTTTATTTATTTATTTTATTATCACTTTATTTGATCTCTTTATTCATCTATTTTATATTCACTTTATTTGACCTCTTTATTTATTTATTTTATATTCCCTTTATTTGATCTCTTTATTTATTTATTTTATATTCCCTTTATTTGATCTTTTTATTTATTTATTTTATATTCCCTTCATTCAATGTTTTTATTAATATATATTATATTCCCTTTCTTTGATCTCTTTATTTATTTATATTATATTCACTTTATTTAATCTCTTTATTCATTTATTTTATTATCACTTTATTTGATCTCTTTATTTATTTATTTTATATTCCCTTTATTTGATCTCTTTATTTATTTATTTTATATTCCCTTTATTTGATCTTTTTATTTATTTATTTTATATTCCCTTCATTCAATGTTTTTATTAATATATATTATATTCCCTTTCTTTGATCTCTTTATTTATTTATATTATATTCCCTTTATTTGATCTCTTTATTTATTTATTTTTATTCACTTTATTTGATCTCTTTATTTATTTATTTTATATTCCCTTTATTTGATCACTTTATTTATTTATTTATTTTATATTCCCTTTATTTAATCTCTTTATTTATTTATTTTATATTCACTTTATTTAATCTCTTTATTTATTTATTTTATATTCACTTTATTTAATCTCTTTATTTATTTATTTTATATTCCCTTTATTCGAATTCTTTATTTATTTATTTTATATTCCCTTCATTCAATCTGTTTATTATTATATATTATATTCCCTTTATTTAATCTCTTTATTTATTTATTTTATATTCCCTTCATTCTAATTGTTTATTTATTTATTTTATATTCCCTTTATTTGACCTCTTTATTTATTTATATTATATTCCCTTTATTTGATCTCTTTATTTATTTATTTTATATTCACTTTATTTGACCTCTTTATTTATTTATTTTATACTCCCTTTATTTGATCTCTTCATTTATTTATTTTATATTCCCTTTATTTGATATCTTTATTTATTTATATTATATTCCCTTTATTTGATGTCTTTATTTATTTATTTATATTATATTCCCTTTATTTGATCTCTTTATTTATTTATATTATATTCCCTTTATTTGATCTCTTTATTTATTTATTTTATATTCCCTTTATTTGACCTCTTTATTTATTTATTTTATATTCACTTTATTTGACGTCTTTATTTATTTATTTTATATTCCCTTTATTTGACCTCTTTATTTATTTTATATTCCCTTTATTTGATCTCTTTATTTATTTATATTATATTCCCTTTATTTGATCTCTTTATTTATTTATTTTATATTCCCTTTATTTGACCTCTTTATTTATTTATTTATATTCCCTTTATTTGACACTCTTTATTTATTTATTTTATATTCTACTTTATTTGACCTCTTTATTTATTTATTTAATATTTATTTATTTGACCTCTTTATTTATTTATTTTATATTCCCTTTATTTGACTTCTTTATCTATTTATTTTATTATCACTTTATTTGATCTCTTTATTTATTTATTTATGTTTCCTTTCTTTGACCTCTTTATTTATTTATTTTATATTCCCTTTATTTAATCTCTTTATTTATTTATTTTATATTCCCTTTATTTAATCTCTTTATTTATTTATTTTATTATCACTTTATTTGATCTCTTTATTTATTTATTTTATATTCCCTTTCTTTGACCTCTTTATTTATTTATTTTATATTCCCTTTATTTAATCTCTTTATTTATTTATATTATATTCCCTTTATTTGATCTCTTTATTTATTTATTTTATATTCACTTTATTTGACCTCTTTATTTATTTATTTTATTTTCACTTTATTTAATCTCTTTATTTATTTATTTTATATTCCCTTTATTTAATCTCTTTATTTATTTTATTTATGTTATTCCTTTATTTGACCTCTTTATTTATTTATTTTATATTCCCTTTATTTAATCTCTTTATTTGTTTATTTTATATTCACTTTATTTGATCTCTTTATTTATTTATTTTATATTCACTTTATTTGACCTCTTTATTTATTTATTTTATATTCCCTTTATTTGACCTCTTTATTTATTTATTTTATATTCCCTTTGTTGACTTCTTTATCTATTTATTTTATTATCACTTTATTTGATCTCTTTATTTATTTATTTTATATTCCCTTTCTTTGACCTCTTTATTTATTTATTTTATATTCCCTTTATTTAATCTCTTTATTTATTTATTTTATATTCCCTTTATTTAATCTCTTTATTTATTTATTTTATTATCACTTTATTTGATCTCTTTATTTATTTATTTTATATTCCCTTTCTTTATGACCTCTTTATTTATTTATTTTATATTCCCTTTATTTTAATCTCTTTATTTATTTATATTATGTTCCCTTTCTTTGACCTCTTTATTTTATTTTATATTCCCTTTATTTAATCTCTTTATTTATTTATTTTATATTCACTTTGTTGTGACCTCTTTATTTATTTATTTTATATTCCCTTTATTTGATCTCTTTATTTATTTATTTTATATTCACTTTATTTGTCTCTTTATTTATTTATTTTATATTCCCTTTATTTGATCTCTTTCTTTATTTATTTTATATTCCCTTTATTTGATCTCTTTATTTATTTATTTTATATTCCCTTTATTTAATCTCTTTATTTATTTATTTTATATTCACTTTATTTGACCTCTTTATTTATTTATTTTCTCCTTCCTTTATTTAATCTCTCTTATTTATTTATTTTATATTCACTTTATTTGACCTCTTTATTTATTTATTTTATATTCACTTTATTTGATCTCTTTATTTATTTATTTTATATTCCCTTTATTTGATCTCTTTATTTATTTATTTTATATTCACTTTATTTAATCTCTTTATTTATTTATTTTATATTCCCTTTATTTGATCTCTTTATTTATTTATTTTTTATTCCCTTTATTTGATCTCTTTATTTATTTATTTTATATTCCCTTTATTTGATTTTTTATTTTATTTTATTTTATATTCACTTTATTTGACCTCTTTATTTATTTATTTTATATTCCCTTTATTTGACCTCTTTATTTATTTATTTTATATTCCCTTTATTTGATCTCTTTATTTATTTATTTATATTCACTTTATTTGATCTCTTTATTTATTTATTTTATATTCACTTTATTTGACATCTTTATTTATTTATTTTATATTCCCTTTATTTGACCTCTTTATTTATTTATTTTATATTCCCTTTATTTGACCTCTTTATTTATTTATTTTATATTCCCTTTATTTGACCTCTTTATTTATTTATTTTATATTCCCTTCATTCAATGTTTTTATTAATATATATTATATTCCCTTTATTTGACCTCTTTATTTATTTATTTTATATTCCCTTTATTTGACCTCTTTATTTATTTATTTTATATTCCTTTTATTTAATCTCTTTATTTATTTATTTTATATTCCCTTTATTTGACCTCTTTATTTATTTATTTTATATTCCCTTTATTTGATTTCTTTATTTATTTATTTTATATTCACTTTATTTGACCTCTTTATTTATTTATTTTATATTCCCTTTATTTGACCTCTTTATTTATTTATTTTATATTCCCTTTATTTGATCTCTTTATTTATTTATTTTATATTCACTTTATTTGACCTCTTTATTTATTTATTTTATATTCCCTTTATTTGATTTCTTTATTTATTTATATTATATTCCCTTTATTTAATCTCTTTATTTATTTATTTTATATTCCCTTTATTTAATCTCTTTATTTATGTATTTTATATTCCCTTTATTTAATCTCTTTATTTATTTATTTTATATTCACTTTATTTGACCTCTTTATTTATTTATTTTATATTCCCTTTATTTGACCTCTTTATTTATTTATTTTATATTCCCTTTCTTTTATTTCTTTATTTATTCATATTATATTCCCTTTATTTAATCTCTTTATTTATTTATTTTATATTCCCTTTATTTGAATTCTTTATTTATTTATTTTATATTCCCTTCATTTAATCTCTTTATTTATTTATTTTATATTCACTTTATTTGATCTCTTTATTTATTTATTTTATATTCCCTTTATTTGATATCTTTATTTATTTATTTTATATTCACTTTATTTGATCTCTTTATTTATTTATTTTATATTCCTTTATTTGATCTCTTTATTTATTTATTTCTTTTATATTCCCTTTATTTAATCTCTTTATTTATTTATTTTATATTCCCTTTATTTAATTCTTTATTTATTTATTTATATTCACTTTATTTGATTCTTTATTTATTTATTTTATATTCCCTTTATTTGATCTCTTTATTTATTTATTTTATATTCCCTTTATTTGATCTCTTTATTTATTTATTTTATATTCTTTATTTGATCTCTTTATTTATTTATATTATATTCCCTTTATTTGATCTCTTTTTTATTTATTTTATATTCCCCTTTATTTAATCTCTTTATTTATTTTATTTATATTCCTTTATTTAATCTCTTTATTTATTTATTTTATATTCCCTTTATTTAGTCTCTTTATTTATTTATTTTATATTCCCTTTATTTGAATTCTTTATTTATTTATTTTATATTTTCTAACTTTATTTGAATTCTTTATTTATTTATTTTATATTCACTTTTATTTGAATTATTTTATTTATTTATTTTATATTCCCTTTATTTGATCTCTTTATTTATTTATTTTATATTCCCTTTATTTGATCTCTTTATTTATTTATTTTATATTCACTTTATTTGATCTCTTTATTTGTTTATATTATATTTATTTGATCTCTTTTTTTATTTATTTTATATTCCCTTTATTTAATCTCTTTATTTTATTTATTTTATATTCCCTTTATTTGATCTTTATTTATTTTATATTCACTTTATTTGATCTCTTTATTTATTTATATTATATTCCCTTTATTTGATCTCTTTTTTTATTTATTTTATATTTCCTTTATTTAATCTCTTTATTTATTTGTTTTATATTCACTTTATTTGATCTCTTTATTTATTTATATTATATTCCCTTTATTTGATCTCTTTTTTTATTTAATTTATATTCCCTTTATTTAATCTCTTTATTTATTTATTTTATATTCCCTTTATTTGATCTCTTTATTTATTTTATGTTCCCTTTATTTGATCTCTTTTTTTATTTATTTTATATTCCCTTTATTTAATCTCTTTATTTATTTATTTTATATTCCCTTTATTTGATCTCTTTATTTATTTATTTTATATTCACTTTATTTGATCTCTTTATTTATTTATATTATTCCCTTTATTTGATCTCTTTTTTTATTTTATATTCCTTTATTTAATCTCTTTATTTATTTATTTTATATTCCTTTATTTAGTCTCTTTATTTATTTATTTTATATTCCCTTTATTTAATCTCTTTATTTGCCTTATTTTATTTTTATTCCCTTTATTTGAATTCTTTTTTATTTATTTTATATTCACTTTATTTGAATTCTTTATTTATTTAATACTATTCCCTTTATTTGATCCTCTTTTTTTATTTATTTTATATTCCCTTTATTTAATCTCTTTATTTATTTATTTTATATTCCCTTTATTTGATCTCTTTATTTATTTATTTTATATTCCCTTTATTTGATCTCTTTTTTATTTATTTTATCTTCCTTGTTTAATCTCTTTATTTATTTATTTTATATTCCCTTTATTTGATCTCTTTATTTATTTATTTTATATTTCCTTTATTTAATCTCTTTATTTATTTATTTTATATTCCCTTTATTTGAATTCTTTATTTATTTATTTATATTCACTTTATTTGAATTCTTTATTTATTTATTTATATTCCTTTATTTGATCTCTTTATTTATTTATTTTATATTCCCTTTATTTAGTCTCTTTATTTATTTTTATTCCCGTTTTTGAATTCTTTATTTATTTATTTATATTCCCTTTATTTGAATTCATTATTTATTTATTTTATATTCTTTATTTAATCTCTTTATTTTTTATTTTATATTCCGTTTATTTTAATTCTTTGTTTATTTATTTTATATTCCTTTATTTAAACTCTTTATTTATTTATTTTATATTTCCTTTATTTTTCTCTTTATTTATTTATTTTATATTCCCTTTATTTAATCTCTTTATTTATTTATTTTATATTCCCTTTATTTAATCTCTTTTTTTATTTATTTTATATTCCTTTTTTTTAATCTCTTTATTTATTTATTTTATATTCCCTTTATTTGATCTCTTTATTTATTTATTTATTTCATATTCACTTTATTTAATCTCTTTATTTGTTTATTTTATATTCCCTTTATTTAATCTCTTTATTTATTTGTTTTATATTCTCTTTATTTAATCTCTTTATTTATTTATTTTATATTCCCTTTATTTGAATTCTTTATTCATTTATTTTATATTCCCTTTATTTTATGTCTTTATTTATTTATTTTATATTAACTTTATTTAATTCTTTATTTATTTATTTTATATTCCCTTTATTTAATCTCTTTATTTATTTATTTATTTTATATTCACTTTATTTAATCTCTTTATTTATTTATTTTATATTCCCTTTATTTAATCTCTTTATTTATTTATTTTATATTCCCTTTATTTAATCTCTTTATTTATTTATTTTATATTCCCTTTATTTTATCTCTTTATTTATTTATTTATTTTATATTCCCTTTATTTGAATTCTTTATTTATTTATTTATTTTATATTCACTTTATTTAATCTCTTTATTTATTTATTTTATATTCCCTTTATTTAATCTCTTTATTTATTTATTTTATATTCCCTTTTTTTAATCTCTTTATTTATTTATTTTATATTCCCTTTATTTGATCTCTTTATTTATTTATTTATTTATTTTATATTCACTTTATTTAATCTCTTTATTGATTTATTTATTTTATATTCCCTTTATTTAATCTCTTTATTTATTTATTTATTTTATATTCCCTTTATTTAATCTCTTTATTTATTTATTTATTTTATGTTCCCTTTATTTAATCTCTTTATTTATTTATTTATTTTATATTCCCTTTATTTAATCTCTTTATTTATTTATTTATTTTATATTCCCTTTATTTGATCTCTTTATTTATTTATTTATTTTATATTCCCTTTATTTAATCTCTTTATTTATTTATTCTATATTCCCTTTATTTAATCTCTTTTTTTATTTATTTTATATTCCCATTATTTGATCTCTTTATTTATTTATTTATTTTATATTCCCTTTATTTAATCCCTTTATTTATTTATTCTATATTCCCTTTATTTGATCTCTTTATTTATTTTATATATATTATTCATTATTTATATACCAATCTTTTTTGTGATAATCGACTTGTGAATTCTTTTCATTTTTGCTTTTACTATATTATCTACTTTGATTTTGTTGGCAATTCTTTAATACTTTTATCTTGTATTTTAAAATACTTACGTTTTTATAATAATTATTAAGTCTTTATGATTTTTGTAAACCTTTTTCATTATGATTCGTTTTTTTTATTTTTGTATATTTTTTTCTTGCGAATATTTAATTATAATTTTTAAATATAACATTATTTCCAAAGGTTTTGTGATTGCCACATCCTATCACATGAGCGCAGGTGCCCCACATAACTCTATCTTAGGCTTGACGCTCATTCTGATGTTCATAAATGATCTCCCTGACGTGTTCAATTTCCAAGTAGGCATCTACGCTGACGAGACTACCATTTACTCCAGCCTCAGTATTAAATATTGCAAAAAAGAGAACCGCCCTGTAGATCTTAAAAAGACCTCCACTCTGTGGTAGACTGGGGTAAGAAATCGCCCGTTAATTTTAATGCTTCTAAAACGAAGCTGCCATCTTTCAACCACAACAGGCATTGCAACTTACCCCTCATCAGCATGGGCCAAATGAGTTTCCCCGAAAGCAATACACTGCGCCTCTTCGTCATTATCCACTCTTCCGACGTCAAGTAGAACCATTACATTGAACCAATACCGAAATCCACTGCTAGGAAGGTTGTGTCTCTGTGTCGGGCTCGGAAGTTTTTTCCGGCCTGAGTTTATCTTGCACATATACACGCATTGAATACTGTTGTGACATCTGGTCAGACGTCACCGCTATTCATCTCAGGGTTCTCGACAGGATCCCATAGAGAATCTCTAATGTGATTGATCCAGACCTGGCAGCTCGAGTCCAGCTGCTTTCTCACCGAAAGGATATCACTTCTACAAATATTTTCATGGCTTTTGCTCCGACGAACTTAACTCTGGTGCCTCCTCCACAAGAGTTTACACGTGCAACTAGGCTGGCAACAATTTTTAAAACTTTTACAGTTAAATCAACCAAAAGTAGACGTCGCTTCTACTTCCTCAGATGCTTTTCTCGCACTTCCAACACGTAGAACGCCCTTCCATATACTTGCTTTCCTGATTGCTATGATCTCCAAGAATTTAAATGCCATGTCAACTGGCATCTCTTCTAGTTCTTCTCTGGTCCTTACCCCATCACTCCGTGTATCTTGTTATTTTGCTTTCTCAATCTAAACTGTCGATTGCCTTCAAATCAGTATCCCCACCCTTCTCTCCGATCTCCTCCAGATTATCTCTTTACTCCTATGTAGCCCCCTAAACTTTTTACTCTTATGTAACCCCCTGCATATCAGTGGCGTTACCGACTTGCTCGGGGTGATTCGATTAAAAAAATCAATATAACTTACTTAGAAGAAAATTAATATTTTGTTCTTGCGAATTCATTTCAATCATCGATTACGCTGATTATTCAGTGAAATACGTCAAAATATAAATTATCCAAATTGCTTTAGACACAAATTATATATATATATATATATATATATATATATATATATATATATATATATATAAAGAGATAATAATTATATTCGTGTCGAAAAACCTTCCATGAATCTACGAAAAAGGGAAAAAATTAAAAAAATGAGCTAAGTACATGTTCGCATTAGTCAAAAAAGTTCGAATCGAGTCAGCACGAAGAAATAAACACAGACACAAGCAATCAACTAACAAAAAAATACTCAATACTTAGGTAGAGCGGAATAGTAATGTATACCTAGTGAGCCAGACAGACCTGAGCATCAGTGGCGGTACTGTCTTGCTTGGGGTAAACGATTAAAGAATGTTTTCGTTTTTTTTTTTAAGATATCGGAAGGAAAATCTTGAAAGTTCTGAGGTAAACTGTCTACTTTCCAAATAACTACAAATAGCTCAAGACGATTTCGGCTTAGTTTTGCTCACTGTATTTGTAGACTTCTGAAGGTATTTTTCATTTTCAGGAGCTTTACCACTTCCACGCTTTACAATGGCGTCCTGAACTTTTTAAAGACTTGGCAAATAACAAAGCTGAGGCATTATATATATATACATATATCACTCTGATGAAGTATAAGACGGACACGAAAATGAGAATCTTCTAGGCTTTGCTGATAACAAAATCGTCGACACATTCATGTAAAACAATATGATCTTTTTTATTCTTCTCTCTTTGGTGACACGTATGAGGAAGTCGGGGTTTCGTTGGCAGGTTGCACTCGCGTCGTTGACAACTCGACGGCTATTCCCGAATTATCAAGTCATCTCGCGAATCTCGAACTGATCTCTGTGTCAGCTGACGTCACTTAGAAAAATGTTATTAAAGATAACTGCAGCCTTCGATGCATTGCGTAACATGTCCGGGCCTCGACCCCTTCTGCCCTCGGTAGATATAATGAAAATTTCCGTGTGCAGCAGCTTGTCGCTTCGCGCAAAATACACTCCATGCTGTCCAAAAATATAGTACCAATGAATATTTATCACTATGACATCTTCTCCCGAATTACTGCTAAGGACAAGCTAAAAACAACGTATTAATGTTAACTTTCTGTGTGTAAGGTGTTTCTAACAGAGGACAGGACAGATGATGCTCCGCACTTTTCAGGGCCTTACACATAATTTAGACCATCATAGCATGTTTCCCATCTTTCTGTCGACAGCATTATATAGTTCAGCAGGTTTACAAGACCATCAAGATCATTATCTTAAAGTTATGTGGACTAATCTGTTTCACTTTTTGTAACCGAAATTTGGACTAAGGATTATTCATCATTATTTTATTGCTCGTGCGCTATATGCATTTGAGAGATCATGACCTGGATCTCAGTGCTGTTTTCATCGAACCACTTCTGATGGATCTTTTTACAGACGCAAAAGAACATCATTAGATGATGAGTAGATAGTATTGTTTCTATAGTATCACTGATTTCAACAGAATCCAAACTGGTGTTGAATGTCACATACAAGTCAATTCCATTACCTTCAGTCTTCAAAACCAGGACAAGAATTCGCTTGGCTATATTTGAGCTGTTTTCTGTCAACTATTACAGGCAACCTATTCTGCCTCCCACAAGCATGGACCAGATGATTCTCCCGGAGAGTAATACACTACGCCTCCTCGGACTTACCCTGTCCTCAGACCTCAAATAGAACCACTATATTGAATCCATAGCAAAATCTGCTGCTAAGAAGATTGGGTCACTATGTCGATCCAGGATGTTTTTTCCACCTGAATCCATCCTGCATATATACAATTCAACCATCCGTCCGTGCATGGAGTACTGCTGCCATTTATGGTCAGGTGCCTCTGCCGTTCTCCTCAGTGTTCTTGACAAGCTCCAAAGGAGAGTCTGTAATGTGATAGGTACTGATCTGGCGACTTGTCTGCAGCCACTTTCCCATCGTCGAAATGTGGCCTCCCTCTGTCTCTTCTATAAATACTTTCATGGCTTCTGCTCGGATGAGCTTAAGTCACTGATGCCTCCTCAACAGGTGTTTCCCCGTGCAACCAGACTGGCAACTGGGTGCCACCCATTCACAGTCAGGTTAGCCAAATGCAGACGACAATTCTACTCCTGCAGCTTCCTCTCACGCACTTCCCGCCTGTGGAACTCACTCCCGTATTCTTGCTTTCCTGACGGCTACGACCTCCAGAAATTTGAAAGCAAAGTTAATACTCACCTACTAGCCACTGGACTCTAGCTCTCTCCCCTCCCCTGTATAATCTTCACGTTCTCTCCGCCCATGTATCTGTCATTGCACCTGCTTTCTCAGCTTTCTATTGTTCCTTTCTAACTAGCTTGTACTCCTCACTCTTTTCTAATTAACCTTTCTACATTTATGTAACCCCCTGCACATCAGTGGCGTTTCTGCCTTGCTCGGAGTGAAATGATTAAAAAAAAAAAAAAGTCAGATGTTTTTTTACGAATGTTGAACAGAGATTCTGCGTCGGCGTAGAGCGTGATCTGAAAGACATGGTCTGTTGTAAATAGATTCACTGATGTGTAAATCAGATATCTCGCTTTTTATTTATATGGTCAATCTGATACCAGTTTTGGGATCGAGAGTGCATCAAAGTTGTTTTGTAATGAATCTGTTGTTGTAGAGCAGCTGACACCCATCTAGCTCTCTCAAAGATAGAATGATATGTAGACCGAAATAGCTATATAAGTAAAGCTTAATAGCAATTGGGTTATTTGTAGTGTCATTGACACTCTAAGCGAATCGACTTCGTGCCTCAGTCGTACATTTTGTCGGACACTCTGCTTCGCGCAGAGAGGAACCCAGAAGAGGCACGTCTGGGGAAAAGCAGTCAAGAATTTTGTCCAAGCTTACGGGTTTGTTTTTACACACGTTAACGGGTTTTTGCTGCATTTACATTTGGCTTCTCTCCACTTGTTGAGGCCGTAAATAATTCGGTGTGTCATTGACGATAACAATCGAACTGAACAATCTGCGACTGTAACAAATTGACCTCTGCTTATCATATCTTATCTGCGTTTGTATTGTTTATGCGTAGTATTCATTAGCCCGTATATTATGCTGTAGGTATTTCTGCACAAATAATCTGGTATCGTACTGCTACCTCGGCGATACGACACATACTAACGGAAAGAAGACAAAAACCATTTTAATTAGTGTTACCTACACAATGCAAACCAGTGACACCAGGCAATGTGAGATGTTCCTTTCCAACTTGTGCATTGAAATCACTTGACAGAACGAGTTTAACGTAAGAGTAACTGTGCATATAAAGAAGAGAACTTTATCATAAAAGTTCTCAATTTCTTGCTCAGGACATGATATAGAAAGATCCAAATAAATATCTTCAATATTATAGGTCCTGATATGTCGGTCTGGCTTCAGTCACTTTTACACCGCCGTAAGGTTGCTTCTCTGTGTCTTTTCTATAAATGCATTCATGGTAATTGCTCAAATGAGCTCTGCGTTACAGAACCTATACCGTTTTATTTTAAGCACAGTACTAGAATGGTGTCGAGATTTCATCAGTTTTTAATGAAACTGGCTATCCTAGGACGTGAATTCAGTGATAACAGTTTCTCTTCTCACACTTCCGCATATAGAACTTTCTTCCGGTTCTTTCTCTTCTATAAATATTTTCATGGCTTCTGCTCGGATGAGCTTAAGTCACTGATGCCTCCTCAACAGGTGTTTACCCGTGCAACCAGACTGGCAACTGGGTCCCACCCATTCACAGTCAGGTTAGCCAAATGCAGACGACAATTATACTCCTGCAGCTTCCTCTCTCGCACTTCCCGCTTGTGGAACTCAGTCCCGTATTCTTGCTTTCCTGACGGCTACAACCTCCAGAAATTTAAATGCAAAGTTAATACTCATCTACTAACCACTGGCCTCTAGTTCTCTCCCCTCCCCTGTATAACCTTCCCTTTCTCTCCACCTATGTATCTGTCATCGCACCTGCTTTCTCAGCTTTCTATTGTTCCTTTCTAACTAGCTTGTACTCCTCACTCTTTTCTAATTAATCTTTTTACATTTATGTAACCCCCTGCAGATCAGTGGCGTTTCCGCCTTGCTCGGGGTGAAATGATTAAAAAAAAATGCATTCAAGCTAAATTCAATCTGCAAAAAATTAATAAAATGTCAACCGCTCTCGACTGTCCCCTTGATTACTATTTTCTTTTACACTCATTATTAAAGTTTCTCTTCCTAATTCTTTTCCGACCTGTAACTCGTTGTATCTTAGTGGTTTTATTGCCTTGCATTGTGAAAAATCGATTTAAAATATGTATATTTTATATTTCAGATTATATTTTTTTTTAATCTAAAGAAAATACTTATCGTTGAACGTGTTATTTATTATGGATCGCCGACAGCAGAAAATCCACATGTTTCTTAATTGATGAATTTATTCTTTTAAGTTTCATGAAATGTTTCTGGATTATTTAATGACGAATCATATTATTGGATATCAAGAATAATTATATTCATGTGTGTGCATATTGCAGTAGCAGTTTTATGACAACAGCAATAGTTTTCTTTTTTCCTGGCACAATTTCAAGTATTTACACTCTAAGATGGGTTGGCATGAATTCATATATTTACCAGATTTACTTGTGCATAAGTACCATACCTTACCCAACAGGAATTCTTATTCTAAGGTGATATGCTTGAAACCAGCGGTCGGCAACTCATTCGACCCCGCGGGCGGGATTGTGTTACAATGAAGGGTCCCGAGCAGAACGAAGGCCATTAAAGAGAAATTAAGATAAATTACATATGCAGACCCCTGTCAACCTAAATATTTAAAATCATAATGAAAATAAACATTGAGAAATCAGAAAACAAAAGAAAATCAAAAATTCAAAAGCACCTAACAAAAATTATTTTCCTCAAGGTAAGTCAAAATACTTCAAAATGAAAAAAATCAACCGAAGCAAAATGGATGAAATTATGATGTGTAGGTTTGCAACTGTTATTGAAAATTGTACCACAAACGAACCACACACACACACATCAAACAAAAACGAAACGCATATACCCATACATACGAGTACAAATAGTTGCAAACATATATACTTACGTATGATAAGGTAAGAACATGGCCCATCGAAAGATTCCTGCAAATTACATAGGGTAGGTGGCAGGGGTAAGCGATGGGGTAATAAAATAGAAAGCCGACTGAGACAACATTGTCCCTTTGAAGGTGTCCTCGCCTAATGCCTGTCGCCGGTCGGTCGGTCGGTCAAATCGGCTCTCTGTTTTTGTTTTACGTTTATTTATTTATTATTTTACACAGAAATGGAGGTAATTGGGTTTTGACCGTATTTTTGCGGTCATAATATTCAAATTCGGTTGGGTCGATCAAAGGAAGATAACAGCAGGCCTTTTGTTAAATTCGAAAGCCTCGTCACTCATGTTAAAAATAGAGTCATTACTAATTAGGCTCGCGGGATGTCAAAATGCCATCGCGGGCCGGATCTTGCCAGCGGGCCGTAGGTTGCCGAACTTTGCTTTAAACCATCTAAACATACCCGAGGTATACGTCAATAATCGAATACGGATGGTTGATATCTATTCCTCAAACATGAAGCAAGAAAATTCTAGAAATAAACCACATTAGTCTTTTAAAGGCGATAAATCCCTTCAACATGTTTGCTGTTTTCATGGCAGTGTCAATAGATAGATTTTACACAAATTTACAAGATATATATAAAATAATATGAAAAAAAATTATCCTGAGTATGTTTTTAGATGCATTCAATGAACCAGATATGTTCTATATTCCAATTATGTAAACATGATCCCACTAGGTACAACAAGCTGAACCAAGCAAGCACAATCAGGTTTCCGGCATGTGTCTGTCTCCATACAAAACGCTAAAATTGTAAAAATTACAATCAACACACGCACGCATGTATACACTCACAAACATATATATATATATATATATATATATATATATATATATATATATATATATAGTGTCTGGAGGCAGCAAATAATTTTCTAAACATATGCTGTTAAATATAAGAGACAATGAATGTCTATTATATTTAATCAGGAGCCGTTCAAAACGTTGTATTTTGGCTTTAATTTCAGTTGAAATTAAAGACCAAAATTCTCCAAAATTTAGATAACTTTTATCAAATTGGTTCTAAGCTTTCGACTTACATGAGCCATCTTCAAAGAGGTTATTTAGACTATTAGAAAATAACATCCACCGTCACCAATGATTTTATTTTGTATTGACATAAAACTCCGCTTGGCAACGGCAATAGTTACCAAAAATAATAAACGCAGGTCTCAAATTTATGACGTCATGAAACCGCATTGAAGAAGGAAATTACTGCAAAAGTAATTCAAACTTACCAAAAAGGTAGCTTTTAAAATTCCACTTATCCTATCGGCACAATGCTTCTATGACGGTCTTTGGGAATCCAATTCGTAAAAGTTCAAATAATCTATTACTCTTGGGGTCATCAGGAGAGAATGTGCACCGTTTCGGGGCCTTCCTCTTAAATGTAATTTAAACTGAAATTAAAGCCAAAATACGACGTTTAGAACGGCTCATGACTAAACATAATAGACATTCATTGTCTCTTATATTTAACAGCATATGTTTAGAATATATATATATATATATATATATATATATATATATATATATATATATATTCCATTTTTAAAAGAGTTATTTCGCTACCCAGGTTTCTACCATGGGTGGTGTCTTCAGCCTATCTTTAATAACTGATTTTACTGTTTACCGTTTTTCTTTTTATGAACGCTCTTGTAACGTTGTTTTATTTTAACGTTGACGTAGCAGTGAATTTATGAACGCTCAATCTTTAAATTAAAACGGATTATGACGTTTTCATCCATGGTTGTATGGACCTAAGAGGTATTTCTTAACGTGGATTCATTTAGTCATAATTTCTGTTCTTTCCTTTAACAGTTCGTCTATATTTGGGAATATGATAATTTCTAATCTTTCTTCTTACCACAGTCTTGATATTTGTCCACCGTTGTAAGACTTGGCTGTTTTTACAATGTTTCACTTTATGTCTGGGTCTTTTCCATAATTTGCTTTCAATTTCCAAACGTGGTTAGCCAATTTTGAATTCTTTTATAATTTTTCTATTTTGAATGTAGATCTGTCAATGAAACACCTTGTCTTAAAAGTGTCTTTGATTGAGCCCCAAAATGTTTTGTTTTGGCCATATGGGTCATGTATATATATTGTCATCCGGAGACAGATCTGTTGCGCTGTATCACAGCTCATCCTTACGGTTAGACATCCGATTGCTTTTTACCCAGGATTGAAACCCGACCGAATTGGCGTCAGTCGGCGATTTTACCTCTGGGCTATGGGCGTTAGGTAGAAGGAGACAGGCTTTTAGCAAGTGATATATCATGTATTCATACGCCAGTAGTGAGAGTGTTCTAATTCATTACTGAATGAACGATGCGTAGATGCTCGAGTAGCTACTGTTTTTTTCGAAGTCTACCATTCTTCCAGAGTACTCAAACAATTTGTGAGAGAGTAAATAGTCAGCCGCAGACAGATCTGTTTCGCTGTATCACAGCTCATCAGTAGGGTTAGACATCCGATCGCTTTTTACCCAGGATTGAAACCTGACTATATATATATAAACAGGACTCTGTCTCTGTGTGTTTAGACAGCGAAATAGAAACAAATATATTTAGGGTGCAGTAAAAGCTGAAATCATAACATATTTTATAGTAATGTTATATATTCACATATATACACACACGCACGCCCAAACAAACCAACGCAAATACATACACTACAGGCCATAATTATTAGGCCACCACAGCGTTTTAAAAAATGATGTATTTCATACTATTTTTTAGTATTTATTGCCAAGTGAATAATTGTAAATGAAAATAGAATGGTTCTTTTGTTAATATTGCACAATAAAATGTGCATCAAATGATTTTATAAATATTTAATTATTACCTATATTGCGGTTTCATCAATGAAATAATGAAGAAAATGTTGGGTGATTCGGACTAGTTCATCTTTGCTTCCTTGCCTTGTGAAAGTATGCAAAGTAATAATAACAAAAGAGCAATTCTATTTTCATTGAGAATTATCCACTTGTCAATAAATACTAAAATCGTATGAAATGCATCATTTCTTAAAAAAAAAATGGAGTTGCCAAATAATTATGACCGATAGTGTATATATATATATATCTAAACTTATTTATAAAGGAAACTTTGTCTATGTGTGTGGATGTGTGTGTGTGTGTGTCTGTCACTGTTGTGTGTGTGTCTGTTACCTAAAGACGCCGAAAGGCTGAACCGTTTTCTTGAAAATTTACACAGTTGTACTATAAGCGTCTGCGAGTGTTCTTAGATAGGATTTGTATCGAGGTTCCCCCAGTAAATATCGAAAATCGATAATCGTTAAAATCGTGTAATAGAAGGAGTGGTCTAATTTTAATCAAATTTGATACACTCATAGACAAAGACATAAGAAAGGATATTCAGAAGTTTCAAGGTTGCATTTATAAGAATAGTGCAGAAAATCGATAATATATATATGAACGCTTTCATTACACCCGAGCACAACGCCGGGATATACTGCTAGTACATATATATATATATATATATATATATATATATATATATATATATATATATATATTTAGTATATCGAGGCAGAAAGTAATTTTCTAAACATATGCTGTTAAATATAAAAGACAATGAATGTCTATTATGTTTAATCATGAGCCGTTCTAAACGTCGTATTTTTGCTTTAATTTCAGTTGAAAATAAAGACAAAAATTCTCCAACATTTGGATAATTATTTATTGGTTTTCTTCTAAGCTTTCGGCTCACATGAGCCATCTTCAGAGAGGTAGTTTAAACTGAAATATTATAAAATCCACCATCACCGACGATTTTATTTTGTGTTAACATAAAACTCCGCTTGGCAACGGCAAGAGTTACGAAAAATAATAAACGCTGTTCTTAAGTTTGCGATGCGGTTTTATGACGTCACACGCAGTGATAGCGGGAAATGACAACAAAACCATCTAGTCAAATACAATGTAATATGTTATTTCCTGTTTTAAAGTTGATTTTATTGAGTGTTGGTTGTTTTGATTTGATGTACATGGCCTCCAATATCTGTAGGTTCCTCTTACTGCGTGTATGAGTAAGGATCACCGTATTGTTGACCAAAATCTGTCTGATATTACATACATGTTTATGTTTTTCAGAGAAATGTTGTTTAATAGCACTCACACACACACACACACACGCGCGCACACACACAAATTTATATATATATATATATATATATATATATATATATATATATATATAGGAAAAACTGCTAAAAAGTTGTAAGTTTAAAAATGTATGTTTCTGACAGTATTTATTTATTTCCATTATTATATTTGATATTTCAGACCGTCATCGGCCTTTCGTCCGAAACAAATGATTTTAAAATTTACATTAGAAACTTATTTCGCGAGAGCGTTCGTGGAGCGATTGTTTACATCACGTGACGCAGAAAGCAACATATTTTTTTAAATATTTGTAAACGTAAACCGATCTTTAATAATAATTATATATTTTGTTTTAGAGAAATATTTTTTTAATTGTATCTAAAAAATATTTAGCTATTGATATATATATATATATATATATATATATATATATATATATAGAGAGAGAGAGAGAGAGAGAGAGAGAGAAAAGAAAACTCATTACATATTTAGATTGATTATAAATCCTGATTTATTTCGACAGTCGGATACACTTGCCTTTCAATGGTTATTATCTTAGTGAGCGACTAACAAAATCTCTTGTAACAACAAAAATGTGCTGAAGACAAGCATTATGGGAGCATTCGCCAACTTAAATAAGACGACAGTTCTGAAAAATTGCAGGAAATTGCAGATTTGTGTGGAGGCCGTAGTTAAAGTTAATGACGATATTATTGAATAAATTTACTCTTTACTATTTCAAGATATTTTTGTGAAATATTATGTAATATATCTTTCAAAATGACATGTCTGGGTTATTTTTATTTTAGAGTAATTAAACGACAATATATCCACCTCACCCGCTATATATATATATACTACCGGCCATAATTATTAAACTAACCACGTTTTTTTAAAGAAATGATATATTTCAAACTATTTTAAGTATTTATTGTCAAGTGGATAATTCTAAATGAAAATAGAATTGTTCTTTTATCATTATTACAATGCAACATCTTGCAGGCTAACGAAACGAAGATGAACTCCTCCGAATCGCCCTTAATTTTTATCATTCTTTCATTGATAAAACTGCAATATAGGTAATTATTTATAATTTATAAATTCATTTGACGCACATGTTATTGTGCAATATTAACAAAAGTATCATTCTGTTTTCATTTACAATCATTCACTTGGCAATAAATATTTGAAAATTGTATGAAATGCTTCATTTTTTTAAAACACTGAGGCTCCCTAATAATTATGGCCAGTAGTATATATATATATATATATATATATATATATATATATAATGCACGATTTCATGGATTTTGACGTATGAGGATGTTGCAACCTCTTAGCCCAAGCCTTAATAAATCACAAAACATTCTACTCACATTTACATACGAAGGGGTTTAACAGCAGCAATATAAGAATGGAAGGGAAAAATAGAAAAAAAAAGACGACGTTTGTTAAATCAGTCATATTAGGTGACATATGTGATAAATGTTTTCGGCGATCTTGACTCGAAAGAGACATGACTGACTGGACAGAAGATTTTCTCGCATTATTTTGCTATTACTTTTGTTTAACATTGACATTAAATACTGCTGCTGATATCTGCCTATGTCTACTTATTTATGGCCATATTCACGATGTTTCGGCTGATATACCGTCCAACATTCAACAAATTGCTTGACATTTTGATCACTACAAAATTCTTCTAAAGAGAAGAATTTCTTCTTTGAGGTAGGCGGTAAAAATCGCAAGAAAAATTAATCATCCAGTACTAAGAGAATAGAAGCATGATTCTACTTTAGAGATTCTTGTGGATCTTCGTCGCCAGTTTGTTGTGGGAAATCTTAACGCAAATCTTTGTCGCCAATTTATTGCGAAGTTGTTTTGGGGAAACTTTGCCGCAAAGTTGCAATGTCCGGCTTTGCCGGAAGTAAGACATGGAACGTCTACGGCTATATCGTGTTGAATACACCGGTTCCCCTCCGATCACCGAAGTTAAGCAACATCGAGCCTGGTCAGTAATTAAATGGGTGATCATTTGGGAATACCAGGTGTGGTAAACGTAAGGATCAAGAATAGTTCACAGTCCTCCAAGTTTGGGGGTTGGGTGCAGGGCTAACAACCCTGCCACGTAAAAAAAACAGTTTGTTACAGAAACAGCAACAAAAAGTTGCTACCCTATGCACCATCTGGGTCTGTTGGATTAATGATGAATGAAGACATGGAACACAGAAACTAGGTTAAAACTGTGTATTAGTTTAACAAGAACATATGTACAAATTAAGTGCTTATAAAAGAGTAAGTAGAAATACATAAGTCCGAACGGTACATTTAGGCTACCTGACTAGATGCTGTGCGTTGTGGTGCAGTGGATATCGGCTCGGAAGGAGAAGCCGGGGAGCCGAGTTCGAATTCCAGCTGAATCCATTGCATTCACTTACGCGCAAACACCCTTGGGAAAGGTATTAATCCGTCTCTTCCTTCCAGTTATGGGTTAAATAGCAGGACAGATTGGGTTCTATAGCCTTGGTCGGCAACCAGTCTACCGCAGAAAGCAATGGCAACCTACTGCGGCATAATCTTCTGCCCAGTCAGTCATGTCTCGAAAGAGACATGATCGCCCAAGCGTGTATCACGTATAGCACTTAACTGACTGACTGACTGACTAGATGCTGCGTACTTCGTGTCGTACTAGCGGCAGCTGCCTTCCGGAAATCACGCAAGTAACAAGAGGAAGAGTCCACTCCTCCTGGAAGGGGACCATCACAATGATTATGTACGTTTTACTAAAATATATCAGGTATATATTTTTGAAAAGATCCAGCGGAGAATCTGTAAGGTGATAGATCCCGATTTGGCAGCTCAGATACAGTCACTTTCTCACCGGCGCAATGTTCCTTCCTTGTAACTCTTCTACAAATTCTTTCACGACTTCTGCTCCGATGAAATTAGCTCCCTTCTACCAACTAGATATACATTTACTCAAGACGCAAGATTAGCAGCTACGTCCCACCCTTTTATTGTGAAACCAATTAATTATAAAATCAAATTCTACTCCAACAGCTTCTTTTCTCGCACTTCCCGCCTGTGGAATTCCCTTCCGTTTACTTGTTTTCCCGACAGCTATAATATCCAAGAATTTAAATGTAAAATCAATAGTAATTTCCTATCTCACTAACCTGCATCCTCTCTCTCATGCTCCGTTTTCCGTCCACTCCACTCTCATTAGTATTCTCATCCTTCTCTTACCCACTGTCTGACACCCCCTATAACCTGTCACTCTTTCTCATAACTTTCCTCCTATGTTACCCTCTGCAAAACAGTGGCAGTAAAATGCCTTGCTAGGGGCGATATGATAATAAAAAAAGATATGTGTTTTGAATACGTATATGAAAAATATATAAAGGATCTTTTTTGCGATATGAGAAAGCAACCGATAATACACAAGGAGGTGGATGGACCGGAAATAATAAATCCGAAGTGGAAGCTGCAATGGCCAAAATGAACAGAAACAAAGCAGCTGGTCCAGACGGCATAGTGATAGAGCTGCTGATAGCCTTTGAAGAATACGGCATAGAAAAAATTACCGAAATAATAAACGAAATTTATAGCAGTGGAATAATACCAGACGACCTATGCAAGTCGATATTTATAGCACTGCCGAAGAAACCAGGTGCAAACGAGTGTGAACTACACAGAACTATCAGCTTAATGAGTCACATCACAAAACTGATTGTCAGAATCCTGATGAATAGAGCGAGAATCAGAATCAGGCCAGAGATAGGGCAGGAACAGTGCGGGTTCATTAAAGACACTGGAACAAGGAACGGCATATTCATGATTAGGATGCTCTTCGAAAGGGCAATACAAATGAGGAAAGATTGTACCTATGGTTCATTGACTATGTGAAGGCATTCGACAATATACGACACAAAGAATTGATGGAGATACTCGGCAACCTCGACATTTTCGGCAAAGATATAAGATTAATCAGGAATCTCTACTGGCAGCAAACGGCCTGCATACGGACAGGTAACGATCTCAGTAGATTTACAAAGACAGAAAGAGGCCTGAGACAAGGATGTCTCTTTTCACCGGATTTGTTCAACCTGTACATCGAGAATATTTTGAGGACCCGAGATGACACGCCAGGATTTGTTATTGGAGGCCACAAGTTGATCAACATATGGCATGCAGATGATACAGTGCTGATTGCAGACACGGAAAGCAAACTTCAGGACATCCTACAGAAGGTAGCGGTGGAGAGTGACAAAAAAGGACTACAAATAAACTTTAAGAAAACTGAATACATGGTCATCAGCAAAAGGTGCAAACCAAAATGCCAAATACAGGTGGGGGATACCAGAATCAAGCAAGTACAAAAATTTAAATACATAGGAAGTGTTCTAACAGGAGATGGAAAGTGCGACACAGAGATCCGAAGGCGAATTGGCATGGCAAAGGACGCATTCCAGAAGCTGAGTAAAGTACTAAGACACAGGAAGATTTGACTAGAAACAAAGAAAAGAGTGCTGGATTGCTATGTGATGTCAGTTTTTCAATACGGCAGTGAATGCTGGACAATACTATCGAAAATGAGGACAAAACTCGAAGCAGCTGAAATGTGGTTCTACAGACGAATGCTGCGGATATCGTGGACTGAGCATGCAAGCAACGATGAGGTGTTGGAAAGAATAGCAACCAAAAGGAAATTAATACTGAGCATCAGGAAGAGACAACTGAAGTTCCAGGGACACGCAATGAGGAAGGAAAGCCTGGAGAACCTGATACTGACTGGCCAGATAAAAGGAAAGAGAGACAGAGGAAGGCAGCGGATAACATACTTGCAGGACCTGATCAGATGGATGACGGAACGGGGGTTGACAGGAATGACAGGAACAAACATACTGAGAACCACATGGGATACGGAGACGTGGAGAACCATGATCGCCTAGGTCCTGAATGGACAGGACACATAGAAGAAGAAGATGTGAAAAAATATCTAAACATTGCTTTTAAAAGTGATCATCTATAAATAATAAAATACGTGTAAACAGAAAAAGACATCATTAATCAATATTTACCATAATTAATATTAAAACATTAATATGATTGTTTCATTTTCCTCATAATCAAATTTCTGCTATGGTTACACTGCCTACCAAGTCTATGGAAAACCCGATGAGAGGTAGTGATGTGTTTTCATGGCGACATTTCAGTTGTTTTTTACCCCCTTTTAACACCACAACCGTACCACTGACAATTTTTAGTTAGCTTGTACGCTGTAAATTGTAAGTCATTTTTTTGTATATCTCTTAAGCTGAGGTTTTCCGGGATTTTTTTCAATGTGCTCTTTAGTTCTATTTTTAACATGTCAAGTGCACCTATCTCTGGTACTATTTTTGTTTTTAACTTCCACGTTATTTTATTTTTTTTTTTTTTGCTATATCAAGTTCCAAATTTTTATTTTCTGAACATTTTTCGAATTCCTTGATTGCTATGTTACAATCAGCTGGAAAAAGCATATCCATTTGTAGACTAGAATTTTCTTTTCAGCTTTTGAGAATAATGTTCGGCATTTTAACTTCTAATTTCCTGTTTTAGGAAAATTGAAACATGACTATTTTTATTATTTTCTTTGATTTCTGTTGTATACCTATTTTCTTTCAGGATTCCAACCGGAAACCTAAGGTCAGAAATGGCATTATGACATTTTTCACTGAGCATATTTGAAAAAAAATACCTAAGTACACACATATTTTACATGGATAAAGTTCTTCGTAAGGTGTGGGCTTTACTTGTCAGTATAATGTTTTTACTAGGAATCCTCTCAATAAGTTAATTGGAATCTTTTCCTATCAATTCGCAAAATCCAGCTAAAACCGATATATTGTGATGCCCACATAGGCCATTTTTTTATATTTCTATCACGAGGTTCTTAAGAAATATTCAAAGATGGATTGCAATCTGCAAGGATCTCCATGACAGTGAGAAATTAAATTTTGTTTTTGTGGTTCTTGATCACGGTGTCTGTATAATTATATTTAATTGTCCTCACTCTGTGTATCGTAACTGCATTAAAGGTGTTACAGATTCTATGTAACGAGGTCTGGGTGGTGGTCATAACAATTTCTTACATTTCTGACAGCTATTCTTAAAATATTCAAATGAAAATTCACTAAATAATTATTAAATATACACACGATATACGTTGCACTAGTCAAAAATATTTAAATGCTGTAAGATATCTCTGTTGATCTGTTTTTGTGTTCCATACTTTATCAAAACCAAAACTCCAACCAGAAGAGGAACACTTTTAGGATAAAGATTTTCTCTTTTATCTTATTTCTATCTCCAGGTTTTTGTATTGACTTATTTCCGGAGATATTTTTACACTTGGTGAACTCATACCAATCAAAGCGCAAGTTTTTTTTTTCTAATTGTTTTTAAGAAGAATGTCTGGACGATTTGATTGTATTGTTCGATATGTGTTGAAAGAAAAATCCCTGAGGATGGTATCAACGGCTCACTCATCTAATGACACAGGAAGATGTTCATACCAGTTTACAGCTGCTTTTATCCAGTAATGATGATAGATTTTACAGAACAAATATTGACAAACAGTATGTTGATGATTTTCTTTTCTATTCAGAGTGTGAGTATGAAGCATTGTCGCAAAATGTGATCGATAGTCTGAATGTATTGGCACAGACCTTTCGGTTTGAGTTTATATTTCGTTGTAAGATATTAGCTTTGCCAGTTGCATGTAAGTAGACTCTGCTCATCTGCCGTAAGAATAAAATCATTATAATTTTATAAATGAAAATATTTGTACACATTGTGTGGGGGTGTTATTATTTTTATTTTTATTATTACCCCCTCCTTAAGACCGCGGTATAATATTTTTTGCCTATGCCTATTTGTTTGCTTGTCTATCTGTTTGTGGTCAAGATATTTCAAAATCTCCTCTGGATAGATTTAAATGGAACTTTAAGGGGATAATTAGATTCTGGGTTCGATTCGGTAGAGGATATAATTTTTGGTTGCTGTTAGTGTTTTGTCATTATTATTATTATTATTATTATTATTTTATTATTATTATATAATTTTCCATTACAATTTTATGTCTGCTATGGTCGCACTACCTACCAAGTCTTCGTAAAGACCTAAGGTATGTCTTGGTGTGTTTATATGGCTCCATTCCATGTTTTTGTCTATCTACACTAACATTCCTAGCGTTACATAGACAACATTCTTCTTAATGTGTGCGCTGTACTTAACAAGACAACTTTTCATATATCTCTTAAGCTCGGGTTTCCAGGGACTCTTTCACCAGATTTTTTACAGTTTTTATCATTCCAAGTGCATCTACTATCACTGGCACAAGTCTTGTTTTAAATTTCCACATTTTTTTTCTTTTTACAAATTCTAGGTCTTTATATTTTGACATTTTTTTAATTACTTGGTTGCTATGTTACAATCCGCTGGACAAGTTATATCAATTAATAGACATTTTTGTAGAGTATTAAGAAACAGGACAATTTCGCTAGAAACAAAGAAGAGAGTACTGGATTGCTATGTGTTGTCAGTTCTTCAATATGTCCGGCCTATTTTCTGCAATTTTTCTGTCTGTGTAAATGGCGTAATCCCATAGAATGTTGACATCTTCTATTTCTCTAACCGGTGCTGGGTAATGGTCATATCAGTGTTTGTTTACATATTTTCGATAGTTTTTGAACATTGTCCAGTCTAAATAATTCCCCACGCCGTCGTGACAATTTTTATATTCATTTGGGGCAAGTACAGACCATCTTGAGATTAGAAACTGTTTATCACAGAACCTGCATTTTGGATCTACATTGTTATAATAATGTTATAATATTCGCCTGAAAGTTCCTAGTGAAAAAATATGATTATTATTATGTCATTTTTCATCATATTTCGATTTCTGCTATGGTCGCACTACCAACCAAGTCTACGGGAAGACCTAAGGCAGGTCGTGGCGTGTTGTTATGGCTCCATTTAATGTTTTTTCTATCTTCCCCATCATGCCTCGCGTTACATAGAAAAGTTCTCCTTAGTGTATGGGCTGTACTTAATAAGACAATTTTTTGTATATCTCTTAAACTCGAGTTTCCAGGGATTATTTCAATGTGTTGTTTTGTTCCATTTTTTATTATTCCAAATGCATCTACTATCACTCTTGTTTTCAATTTCCGTATTTTGTTCTATTTCAATTTCCAGGTCTTTATATTGTGACAGTTTTTCAAATTCCTTGGTTATGTTACAATCCGCTAGACAAGCCATATCAATTAATAGACAAGATTTTCTTTCTGTTTTTAAAAAATAATGTCCGGCCTATTTGCTTCAGTTTTTCTGTCTGTGTAGATGGTGTAATCCTAAAGAATAGTGATTCTTCTATTTGTGTAACAGGTGCTGGGTGATGTTCATACCAGTGTTAGTTTACAGATTTTCCATAGTGCTTGCACATTGTCCAAAGTAAATATTGCCCAACTCTATCGTGACGATTTTTATATTCATTTGGGGCAAGTAGAGAACAGCCTGAGATTAGATGGTCTATTGTTTCTTGGTGTTTATCACAAAACCTGCATTTTGGATCCATATTATTATGTATAATATTTGCTTGAAAGTTTCCAGTGAAAAGACTTTGGTCTTGCGCTGCAAGACTAAAGCCTTCAGTCTCAGACTTTAATCCAGATACCCGTAACCATCGATGAGTGTTAACTTTATCAACATTGGATTTATTGGTACGTCCTGGATATTGGCCATGCACAGGTTTTTTTTTGCCAGCGTTGTTTCATCTGTTCAAGAGCTTTATCTTTGGCTATCACTTTCAGATTTTTTGCGCCAATAGTTGGTTCTTGGGTTCTGTTTTGTTTTTCTATAGAATCTACTAACTGTAAATCTTGTTCGTATTTACTGCCTTCTTTTATTCTTGAATATTTTTTCTTTCTTTCTTCATGTTGCATTACTAATTGTATCATCCAGTCCTTTGTTGTTTCTATGTATATTAGTAAGCCAATAATTGTTGTCTTGTATGACAATTCTAGCTGAATAGGACCTCTTCCAACTTCTTTACGGGGGATGTATAGACGGTCTACAACAACATTTGGATGATGCATCTTATGCTTAGAAAGAAGCTTTCTTGTTTTAGAATCCATTCGTCTGATGTCGTTTATAGTCCAGTTTAAAATGTTGAAACTATATTGGACAACAGGGATTGCTGTTCGGAGAATTCAATTTAGTTTTTAATATAATTCGTAGCCTTCTATATTACTCTTTACGCACTATTTCTTTCATTTTTTTATGATGAAGTTTTTCACTCTCATTTACACCTCGGTATTTATAAGCATTTTCTGGCTTCAATTATTTTATTGTTACAGCAGGGTCTAAGCTAATTGAGGATTTTTCTTGTATTGATCCACGTAAAACTGTAGCTTTAGCACATTTATTCAAATTGAATTTCATTCCATTGTCTTCGCTGTCGCATTTTTCCGTTTGCAGAAGACCTTCCAGCTCATTATCATTCTTAGCATATAACTTTAAGTCATCCATGTAAAATAGATGGCTTATTTTCATTTGGCCTATTTTATAACAACATTCTGTCTTATTATGTTGACTGCTCAGTGGTATTAATATGCAGAATAGTAAGGTAGACAAAGAATCACCTTGAAATATACCTCTTTTTTATGTTTATTTCATCAGACTTTTTATATATATATATATATATATATATATATATATATATATAACATGTTACGGAAATTAAGAAATTTTAACGAAACTTTTGAGATCTACCCTTAAAGTGAATAGTTTTAATTTAAAATTTAATGTTTATATTTAAATTTTATGACCACATTTTTCTATAAAATTTGTCCCAGTCATTATTTATTTAAAGTAAAATATTTTTGGTAGATTTTTAAAACTTATCTGCGCCTTATTATAATTGTTATATGTATATTTATATTTGTTTATTTTTAAAGTTAAATGTATATTAGCTTTTACGCAAAAAGATTAGTTTTGGTTAATTTTTAGCAGAGCCCTTACAATAAATATATATATATATATATAATAATTTCGTTCCTTTCGTACTAAGCCGCCTCAGATTTAGTTTCTTAATTTTTTATAATACAATTAACATTAAATTTAACTCGTGAATTGCGAATATACTTTAGATTTTTAATAAATTATGTTCCGGAGTGTGTGTGTGTGTGTGTGTGTGTGTGTGTGTGTGTGTGTGTGTGTGTGTGTGTGTGTGTGTGTGTGTGTATATATATATATATACTTGTAGTATTGGATTCTTTTGAGACCTACCCAGGAAGTTAATATCTTTAATTTTAATTTTAAAATTTAATATTTATATTTAAATTTCTATTTCAAAATTTTTTCTATAAAATTTGCCCAAATCATTATTTATTTAAACTTCATCTCTTTGGTAAATTGTCCGATGTTTTTTTTTCAACATTGATGGTAGCAATTTTCTTTTCTTTCGTTTCTATGGGAATAATTTTTTCTTAGCTGACTTCCTAGTTAACCACGTCTTCCCCCTTTTTTCCTTTTTCTTTTTCCCTTTCCCCTTCCATTCCCCCTGCTACTTCTGTCTCTCTGACATGGCTAAATTTAACTTTTAAACTCTCAACTCAGATAAGAAGAAGGGTTATGTCTTCTAATAGGAAACATAGATCTGTGTTTCCCCTTTTATTTCATTAAATTCAAAAATGGTTAATCCTTCATGATTTTATTTTCCTGTAGATGGTAAGTAATGCCCAACAATTTTAGGGAGTTTTGAAGTGTTCTATTCGGCATTATTAACATTAATGAATTTATTAAGCTTTGTTTTTAGTTGGTTAGTAGGGTTCTTGTTGAGCTTTTTAATCTTTATATATATATATATATATATATATATATATATTCTTTTACCGAGCGCCAAGCTTTGTTTCTAGTTGGTTAGTAGGGTTCTTGTTGAGCTTTTTAATCTATATATATATATATATATATATATATATATATATATATATATATATATATATATTCTTTTACCGAGCGCCCACAGCTCAGAGGTAGAATCACCGACTGACGCCAATTCGGTCGGGTTTCAATCCTGGGTTAAAAGTAATCGGAGTCTAACCGTACTGATGAACTGTGATACAGCGGAACAGATCTGGCTGCGGATATATATATATATATATATATATATATATATATATATATATATATGTGTGTGTGTGTGTGTGTGTGTGTGTGTGTGTGTGTATAGATTTGTGCCTTTCATCACGCTCAGGGTAAATAACCCGTGAGAAATCAAGTAATAATACTCTCAAATATTTTGTATTTTGTCGTCATTTGTGACGGGAATGATTTTATAATCAATGAACGGATAATATTTAAACAGAACAGTTTAATTATCAGTATAATATAATATAATTATTCGATTGATTATTTTTTCATTTATTTTATGATGAAAAGAAACAATAATTATAAAAAGTTAAGAATTTATAACAAAAATCAATAAATTTCAAACATATAACCCAATGAGAATCGAGAAACATAAGTAAAAATGATTAAGTAGGAGAAATTATAAATGCTTAATATTTTTGAAGAGACGAACAAATCACTTCAAGAGAGAACCCTAAAAATTCCGTATTTCGAGAGACGAACAAGGAGTAATTATCGAAAGGACTTCGGTGAAATATGTGAAGAAATTCAGTTCAAGTTTTCAATTACAGGAATGAAAATTGAACCTCGAGGCAAGATGGCGACACTGCTACCACTAATGATTTCAGAACTGTCAAGCAAAGAGGCTCCAAGAAGGAAAATTGCTGGTTAAATATAGCCTAATTCTTTCTTCATACTTGATTTTGCTATTAAAATTTGTTTTTATTTTCTTAACCTGCGTTCCTTCAACGTCCTTCTGTCAGTTTCACATTTAATTTCCTGCGATTAGCTTATTTTTTTTTAGAAATTTTAGTCAACTTTCTGCGTATTTTTATTGTTTCGTTTATCGTCTGCTATCGCCGAATTTGTCACTGGTTTTTCGTTCCTAATTTCGTATCAAGGTTACGGAATGGATCAATGCCGATAAATTAATTCAAACTGCGTCATTAGCTATGGTTTTTTGCATCCTATGATTTAGGATGTCTTCAAAGTTGTACTTTTCTCTTGGGAATTTTATGGTAATAACTATCTTTTTTTTTTTTTTGAAACAGGGAAAATAAAATACGGACCGAAAAATAACAAAGATGTAACTACACATTCCATTAATTAGAATACGCTACGTAAGGAAATACAGAAAGATGTCATAATTACCGTTAAGAAGTAGAAATTGCAAGGTAATAGTTGTGGAAATATTGGCGTTTTTCTTATAAAGAAACGTTCGATTTTTTTTTTGGCAAGCAGCCAGCACTACTGTCGTAGACCCGGTTACGAAGTCCAGCAAAAAATGATATAACAACAACCAAAATAGGAAATAAGAATAGAAATCTACCATCCGCCCGTGCATTGAATACTGCTGCCATATCTGGTCGGGTGCCCCTGCTATACTCCTCGGGCATTTTGATAAGGGCTTCTCCTCGGGCTTCTTGAGGAGGGTCTGTAATGTGATAGATACCGACTTGGCAGACCGCCTGCAGTCTCTCTCCCACCGGCGGGACGTGGCTTCCCTGTGTCTCTTCTATAAATACTTTCACGGCTTCTGCTCCGATGAACTTAGATCACTGGTGCCCCCTAAATACGAATTTGAACGAGATACTAGATTAGAACCTAGATCCCACCCTTTTACAGTGAAACCGATAAAATGCAACCGCAACTTCTACTCCAACAGTTTTTTTCCTCGCACTTCCCGACTGTGGAATTCTCTTCCGCACGATTGCTTCCCCGACGGATACATTCTCCAGGAGTTTAAATGTAAGGTCAATAGACACCATCTAACACACTAACCTGCTCCCATTCTATCAAACACTCTTCCCATCTGCCCGCTATCCTTACTCATCTGTCACCTTCCTCCTGACATTCCCTATGTCTAACCACTCCTTCTCTTTACCTCCCCTATGTAGCCCCATGCGCAATAGTGGCAGTGGAATGCCTTGCTTGGGGTGAGATGATTAAAAAAAAAAGAAGATATTTTAAGCACAGCAAAATACAAATACATGGAACACTGCTAGTAGAAGGATTAAATACGAGATAGGAAGTAATACTATCACTGAGACATAGTCGTACGGTAGCAGTTTTGACTATCTGCCTATCGCTCTCCGCTCATCTGCTTATGCTGATATCCTGCGAATCTCTCACTCTGATCTCTTGATCTGCTTTCCTCTTGTGAGCGGAAGTTTAAGTAGTTGTGGGAAGATGCCACTATGGCAACTACAGTCGTTTTAGATTTAAAAAAATATTATCTTAAACAAAATTTAATTAAAAAGGTTTCCAAAGCCAAGTACGCTTGGAAGCTTTTTTTTCTAACTTTCAAGTGAAGTAACGTGGAAATCAACATATTAATTGTCCTTATTTTTTCTTTGAGCGATATGTAATATAGATTTTAACTGCTGATATATTACAATGTCCTTAACTTAGGTAATTTCTGTTATTTGTTGCAGTCCCTTGGATATGATTCTGAAGCGCTTGTCCAAATGTCTCGAAATAGTTTGATCCAAACCATTATTCAAAGACGTCAGTCGCTAAAAGGTATTTTTAAATATTTATTTAAGAAAGCGGTTGTATACAAATGGGATTTTCAAGATTTCTAAATATTTTGGCATCAAACGTTATCAGTCAGTCAGTTAAGTGCCATACGTGATACACGCTTGGGCGATCATGTCTCGAAACAGACATGACTGACTGGGCAGAAGGTTATCCCGCAGTAGGTAGCCATTAATATCTTACGGTAGACTGTTTACCGACCAAGACTATAGAACCCAATCTGTCCTGTTATTTAACCCATAACTGGAAGGAATAGACGGATTAATACCTTTCCCAAGGGTATTTGTGCGTAAGTGAATGCAATGAATTCAGCTGGAATTCGAACTCGTCTCCCCGATTTCTCGTTCCGAGCCGATATCCAATGCACCACAACGCGCATCAAACGTTATATTCATCTGAAAATCTCGACCTGATAATTTTTTTATTAATGATTGGACATTATCTTTAGATATTTTTTTTTTTTTTTTTGGTGGGGGCAAATTCCTGTGTTTCACGAAACTACCTTTAGCACAGATAATAGTAAGTAATAAATGTGGGGAACAGTTTTTTGTAAGTCTCCCTCAAATGTGGGGAAGAGTTTTTTGTAAGTCTCCCTCAAAAGAAAAAACTTCAGCGGCTTATTAGCGATTTATGTGGAACCATGAACTTTATATTTCGATTAATGATTGCGCTTTTAAAATAGCTGAAAATATTAACTAACAAGAGAAAATTGTATAAGAATATGACAAATGAACATTTCAGAAACACAAAAACAGCTCTTCATAGAAAATGAAATATTATAGAAAGAAAATACTATATACATAAACTATGCGACATTAAAAATTTTCTATAACGTATTGATGTAGCACTGTCGACCACGAGCCTTGCCTTGGTTAAAATTTACTATATGGGAAAATATGATATATATTTATCTATATAACAAATGAAATATTACTTAATTCATGAGGTAATCAGTGTTAAGTGCTGTTCCTGAATCATGTAGTGCGAATATACCTTCAGCCTCTTCATATTTCACCGTCCTTGACATATTGATTGTTGGATATGTACCGTTATCAGTGATAAAAAACAAAAACACATTCGTTAGGAAACAGAATGAATTTTGATTACCGTAACTTATCACGTTTTTATGCATAAAATATCTCCAAAATTAAAGGTGGAATATATGGATAAAGAGTAAACATTGACCCATAAGATATGAACAAGTGGGATTCAGCTCATCAAAATTAAAGTACATCATTTACCATAGTTCCACAAGCTGCTGAAAATATATCACACTAAAACTTGTTTTTGATGAACATATTTTGCATATTATCTGAGAAATTAATATAAAATAATAAAATAGCAATACAACGATACAGCATACATCACATTCACCAGCTGATACACTAAATTTAATCACAGACAAAAAAACATTCAGACAACTATTCGGATGTCTGGACAATTCATGCCGATTTTTAAGGAAAATTAAAACGCAAAGTAAAATAATGCCATTAGATATCTATTCGACGAAATATGAAGCATTATGTTGCACAACAATCTGTAATTTTCATTCAACTCAAGATTCTATGTTACCAGAATTTAAATGGGTTCTCTGTAAAAGACACGTCAAAGAATTAACATTTTTACCATTAATATTATTTTACAAGAGTCTGAATAAATATAAAGTCCATAGGAGCAATGTCTTGTGAATATGGCAGGTTGGATAAATCATTCCAGCCAAGCTGCAACAATTTTTGCCGGTTCGACAAAAAAACTTAGTTCTGGCATTCTCCTAATGGTAAAAGAAATAATTTGTTTTCGCCAATTCTTGGTATTTGTTTTTGAATTGCAGCATTTAATTCTTCCAATTTTGATCAGTGCTTTTCAGTCTGAATTCACTGATTAATTGGTAGAAACTAATAATGCAGGATTATTTTGAATTCACATCAGATGATGCAGAACATGACTTTATTAGGATGAAAACCCGCATTTGAGGTGGCTAAAGTTGGCCTGCATTGCTATCATCAGAATCTTTTTCATTGAATATTGTATCGAAATATCCATTCGTGATCACCAGTACAATTTGCTTAAAAATAGGTGCATTGGTTTATACAGCTAATCAAAGACAGCCATGCTATCCAAAAAATTATTTTCACTCAGATTATGTGGTAGCAAAACCTTGATACGAATACACTGATGTTTCTGCCAAAAGTTTAAAGATTCTTGATAAAATCCAAAAATAAATGCAATACAATTTTTCTTTAAATGTTTATGGTCCTGGGCATAACGGGAAACTGCATCTGGCAGCAAAGATTCTGATTGGGATTTTGTGAGGAGTATGGAAATATCTCTTAATTGCTGTTGTTCTCAGGTCTATCCTGACCCGGAGTAGTAGCACATGTTATGGTCCCAGCTATGTGCAAATAGTCAACCCCTAATATTTTATACTTTCATAGTGTTTTGGGTCAAAACACTGTGAAACTATAAAAATAGATTTTATAGAAAATATACATTTTTGAAGGAAAAATATTAGCAATAATACATTTTTGAAGAAAAAATTATTATTAGCAAAAAAATTTGAATACAAAACTAGAAGACATTTTAAGTTATCTAAAATAAAAAAAGATAAAGACAGAAAAAATCATTAAAACCTAAATCAACCTTCTCACTATAACCGAAGATTTAAAAAATGCCTTAAAACTCCACCTTTTCGGCATTAAATAGCCCACAGAGGTTTTGATATGCCGTTGAACAAACTCAACTGAAATTATTTATTTTATAAATAATTTATTTTAAGCACTTTCTTAAAGCTGCATTATATTTTCCATGTGCTTTTTTTAAAAATATATAATGGTAATTATTTTGATGAATTTTCCTCTATGATACTGAGACAATGAAATTTAGCTCCATACTAAATGGTGATAAAATCTTGTAATTTTACAGATTAAATTGCTTCCTGTAACTGTAAACTGTATGTTAAACGTTTATTTCTTCGTCTGTTGAACTATATCGAGATTCTTGCTTTTCAGTCAACCCTGATCTTCAAAAATTTAAATACAATAAAATTCATATTTTTCTTTATGTACTTGTGGTGTTTTCGCTTTTTAACAATGGTTTTTCTTGTATTCTCTCTCTCTCTCTCTCTCTCTCTCTTTCTCTCTCTCTCTCTCACACACACACACACACACATAAACATATATATATATATTGCTTTCAAGAACATCAATTTATTTTGATGAATTCCTATTCTTAGACGAATCGGGTTACACAGATATTTTTTCAATTTATTATCTAATTTACTATATATGAACGTAATAACAAAGGATGAGGCTCCAAATTTTAGAATTCTCAGATTAGTAACGTCAAAATTAAATCATATTTAAGTACACTTAAATCATATTAAATTAAACCTAAATCATATTTAAATTACACTTTTACCTATTAACTATCTTATATAAATATTCTTATATTTAAAATCTGTGAATTATTTTTAAACATCAACACAGAATATCTGGCGCGGTACTTTTAGTAGATTGTTTTGATTGGCGCAATACGATCCTCACTAGGATTTCATGCATGTTATTTTTCTAAACTCGTCTAGAAAGGCAAATAAATTAAATTCAGGAATCTTCTTCCTCAAGCCTACTTCAGACTTAATCACTTCAAGTCGAAGTTCAATCTTCGTCTTTCGTACTCGTTTTCATTACTATTTGCCTGACATATTTACATTAGTATTTTTCATTATTTACGCTATTCAGACTGTTACTCTCATTTGTATTGCCATGTTTATGACGTTTCGGCCGTTTTGTGTCCAGCTTTTCTCAGGTTCGAGGAATTTTGAACCGAATGCTTTATTTCCACTCTATGGCTGAGATACGTTGATGACACCTTCAAACTCTGGCCACACCAGAAAGAGGTTGAATCACTACTGGACTATATAATAAAGATAGGGAGACGTGGAAAGCCATGATCAACTACGCCATGAAAGGACAGGACACATAGAAGTGCTACCAAAACGGTCACATAAAATGCTCTATCAAGGTGAATTTTGTCCAGTTTTACGGTGAGTGTTCATGAGGAACATAAATTGATTAATCCTGGAGTTTTTTTTTTTTGTCTAATTCGTTTGGCAGTTTCGTTTAAAGTTTAGCGTAACCCATTCTTCTTCTCTCAAGATACCTGCTAGGTAATCGAGAATCAAACCACCTGCCTACGAACAGGAAATGTGTTCAACAGATATCAAAAGACAGAAAGTGATTGTAGACAAAGATGTGCCTTTTCGCCAGATCTATTCAACCTATACAGCAAGGCGATTCTGGAAGTTCTAGAAATCGTAAATATCTGAACAACAGAAGATATGCAGATGATACAGCGCTGATAGAAGACACAAATAGAAAACTACAAAACCTCTCACAGAATATAGCAGTAGAAAGCGGAAAGAGAAGACTAAATTTCAACTACAAAAAAGGTTAATACATGGTCATTATTTAAAAGAGCCCAAAATGCCAATTACATTTCTGGGGTAATGAAATCAACTAGGTACTGAAATTTAAATAACTTGGAATTGTTATGACAGGGGATGGAAAGTGTAACACTGAGATCCATAGTTGTACTGGCACAACAAAGGTTATATTCCAAACGCTGACTAAAGCATTGAAAGACAAATAAATTTTGGGGGGAACAAACAGGGAAGAGAGTACTGGATTGTTTTGTGATGCCTGTCCTTCAATTTGGCAGAGAATGCTGGACAATCTTATCAATAACTAAGGAAAGACTTGAAGCAATCGAAATGTGATTCTACAGAAGAATACTGGGGATACAATAGAGAGATACAATTTTAGTAACAATTAGACTTTGAAAAGGATAAAAAACTAGAAAGAAACAAATAATTTTCATCAGCTGAAGTATCTAGGTCACGTAATGAGGAAGGAGGGCTTCGAGAATCTGATACTCACGGGACGGATAAGAAAAAAAAGAAACAGGGTAAATCAAAGCGTGACTTACTTGATGGTCTTAAGCAAATGGATGGGAGGTCAGAGTATGGGAATGGTAACAAGAGTAAGCTGTTAAGATCTACAAGGGATAGGGTTTTGTGGAAGGCTTTGATCGCCTACGTCCTAATGAAACACGGCACATAAAAAAGAAAAGAAGCAAGAACTGAACAGAGTACTTCCAAATGTCCTGCCTTTGGTGATGGGTCGTCTTGCACTGCGTGGCTTGCCGGATATGTCGCGGTTGTCATTTTTAAAAGCCGGTCGACACTAGTGAGCATATCAGTTAGATAAGTGATACACGCTTGGGCGATCATGTCTCGAAAGAGACATTACTGACTGGGCAGAAGATTATCCCGTAGGAGGTTGCCATTGCTTTCTGCGGTGGACTGGTTGCCGACCAAGGCTATAGAACCCAATCTGTCTATTATTTAACCCATAACTGGAGGGAATAGACGGGTTAATATCTTTCCCAAGTGTATTTGCGCGTAAGTGAATGCAATGGATTCAACTGGAAATTGAACTCGGCTCCCCAATTTCTCGTTCCGAGCCGATATCCACTGCGTCATAACGCACATCCACCTTCGTTAGACACTGAAATGCGCTAGAGACAATACAATGCAAAGGAGAAGATATTTGTTTCGGATTCTATGAAGATATTTATTTCAGTCTGATTTCTGATGTTGTTTCTTGCTTTTGTTTAGCCGTTATATCTCCGAATAGGTTTTATTTAAGGCCAAAATCTAAATTTGAAAACCCAAATAATAATTAATTAAAAAAATGATTATTCCAGGATTAAATTATAATTACGTAACTTCATTTTGAACAAATACTCAAACAAAGATTAGAATCTCTTTACATGAAATTAGATTATCATAGCCAATTGTTATTTTTTTTCTGCAGTAATGTAAATTACACAATCAATTTTCGTATTCCGTCTATATTTCTGAGATGAGTTAATATTTAGAGTATTTACATAATTCGGACTTTTGTCCTCATCTTTGTTACCATTTGTACGATGTACGCTGCGGCTAGGAATTTCGAACCTGTTAGGGCGCCGATCCTATTTGAGTACAAATGGACTGTTCCCATTGCTATATATAGCAATGGCGGATTCTCTACAGGGGAGTCGTAGAGAGTCACTTGAGAGTCTCTAATGAGTTACTGAAGAGTCAGTGCGAGTCACTGAAGAGTTAGTCACACTTCCGGTGGCGTACGACGGATTGGACTCTTATATCTTTCCTACTGTAAATATTACTAATCACATCTGTACATACTACCCGTCTTTCCGCGGAATACAACATATATTCTGATTATGTTGTTGAGATTCATTTATACTTGACGACATAACAGAACCGAACACTTTATTACAATCCCTGGGGTATATCATTCTCATTTCTTACGTAATATTAGTACCCCGATTGGAAGTCATGAGTTATCTCCCTCTAACCATGCATGTTACTTAATCACCAATGCTGTAGCCAGACTTGACTTTTAGAGTTGTCAGTTCATTACCAAGCTACAGCAGTGGTGAATAGGCAACTTGCAGGGTTGGAGGGAGATAACTCATGACTTCCAATCTTGTCCTTACTACTACACAAAGAATGAGAATGATATATCTCAGTGATTGTAATGAAGGGTTCGTTTCGAAATTCTTAGCAGCTGAAGAAGGCCGGAGCCTACAGTCGCCGAAATATCGTACAAATGGCAAAAAAGTTGAGGACAATTATGTAAATAGCATCAATTTAGTTTATAAAAATACTGTAGGCCATTTTTTTTATTTAAGTATGTATTCCTTGTAATTTCACTCCAAAAATAAATTCTTGATATTTCTTTTCTTTTTAAAAAGTGTATTGTTGGTCATTTTGCTTTACAAACCTATTGGTGATTATTTTGCTAGAATAATCTAATCATTTTCATTGTATTTAAAACCGCATTGTCGATCATAGTTTATAGAAATATATATTGCTAGTCATTCCACAAAAATTTATAATACATAATTATTTTTATAAAATTAATGCTAGTATTTTTACTATAAAAATGTATTTTTGAAATTGTCTAGTCCTTTTACTTTTAGTTTTGTGGTTTTCCCATAGCTTGAAGCATAACAGGTGCAAACCACTGCGTGTCAGTGTGGACTTGGGAACAACAGTAAAGAAGAAGTATTTGAACACTTTTCAAAACATCCCATTCCTCGATCGAATAGTTTAGTTTATGACCATACACAGAGCAGTTCTTTTTGGTAAGCTCCCTCATATGCAATAGCAACGAAATAAGCAGTTTCTACAACAATTCTAAAAGTTCACATCTAACATTAAAAAAAATTCTAAATCAAAACACATCAATTTTGTGTGACTAATTAGTCTAATTTATTAAAAATGCTTCTAAAAACGTTCTTTCCTTTCTAGATTCAGAAATCAAATAGAAAATCACATTACTACAAAATTATCTATCACGTTCTTAAATGAATCTAATGATACCACCGACTTATTGATATATGAGCAGATTTCTTAATTATTAAGAAGCCTTCGACAGGTTTTTCGCTAATCAAGACCTTCGCTTTATTGAAGCCAAACAGATTTGTAAAATAATGTTTAACACTGCGCTTTAAGTGTAAAAATCTCATCTTTAATTTGGCAAGGATTATTAAAGAAAGAATTAAAGTTTTTTGTTTTGGTTTTAATCGTTTCACCCCAAGCAAGGTGATACCACAACTAATGCGCAGGGGTCTACACAAGAGAGTAAAAGTTTAGGTAGGAGGAAAGTGGAAAAAAAGACAAACCAGTTACGTGGGGTGTCAAAAGGGCAAGAGAATGATGGGAACACAGATTTGAAGATTTTCTAAATCTATCCTGCACATTTACAAATCTACCATCCGCCCATGCATTGAATACTGCTGCCATATCTGGTCGGGTGCCCCTGCTGTGCTCCTCGGGCTTCTCGATAAGGTTCAGAGGAGGGTCTGTAATGTGATAGATACCGACTTGTCAGACCGCCTGCAGTCTCTCTCCCACCGGCGGGACGTGGCTTCCCTGTGTCTCTTCTATAAACACTTTCACGGCTTCTGCTCCGATGAACTTAGATCACTGGTGCCCCCTAAATAGGAATTTTCACGAGATACTAGATTAGCAACTAGATCCCATTCTTTTGCAGTGAAACCAATAAAATGCAGCCGTAACTTCTACTCCAACAGTTTCTTTCCTCGCACTTCCCGACTGTGGAATTCTCTTCCAAACGATTGCTTCCCCGACGGCTACAATCTCCAGGAGTTTAAATGTAAGGTCAATAGACACCTCCTAACACACTAACCTGCTCCCATTCTATCAAGCACTCTTCCCATCTGCCCAACCCTCATCCTCGCTATCCTTACTCATCTATCACCTTCCTCCTGACATTCCCTATGTCTAACCACTCCTTCTCTTTACCTTCCCCTATGTAGCCCCATGCGCAATAGTGGCTGTGGAATGCCTTGCTTGGGGTGAGATGATTAAAAAAAAAAAGTTGCGATGGCAGAGGGAAATGACAAGAACAAGATGATTAACGGGGTAATTTAAAAAGGATTAGAGTCAAGTGGATAAGAGATGAGAATTTACATTGCATTTGAATTCCCGGAGGTTGGAGCCGTCAAGAAAGCGAGAATACGGAACGGAGTTTAACAGGCGGGAAGTGCAAAAGAGAAACCGTAGACTGAAAGAAAAATGAATGGATGTAAGTCAAATTATGATTTCCTGGTATCGATATCAAATTTTCTGCACTATTGTAAGAACTGCAACCTTGAAACTTCTGAAAATCATTTCTTATCCCTTTGTCTATGAGTGTATCAAATTTCATTAAAATCGGACCACTCCTTCTATAACTCGATTATTTCGATTATCGATTTTCGGTATTTATCGGGGGTACCTCGAGACAAAACCTAGCTAAGAACACTCGCAGACGCTTATAGTACAACTGTGTAAATTTTGAAAAAACTCGGTTTAGCCGTTTCGGTGTCTATAGGTAACGGACACACACACACACGCACACACACACACACACACATACCAAGTTCCATTTATAAATAAGTTTAGAAAGATATGAAAATCTAATATTAAGAAGAAAGGAGATTAAAAAAGCTAAAATTATGACCGGAGATTACAATTGACATAGCTTTTATATTTTTGAAGTACAAACTTGACTTCAAAGCAGGAAGCTGAAAGAATTTTATACAAAGTAGATATTTGGTAGAATAAACTTTGCATAGAATTTATGGTTACATCTAAACGTTTCAATTTTGTACTGGGATGACATTTATAAAGTTTTATACCCTCCATGAAACGTTACAAGAAAATATTTATAGAAAAAAAGAGGCCGCGTGAGGTTGGTGGTAAATGAACTAAATATTTTTTTATGTTTTAACAAGAATCTCTAAAAATATAGTATTACACCAGAGCAGATGTAGCAGCAACATTCAAATTAAGGACGAATGTTAGATTATAAATATATAATATAGATTCTTGCGAAAAGAATTGTCTATAACGACATAGTGATCCAAATTTGTTGGATGCTGACTTAGTAATTTATTTAATAAACGCTTTCTAATTCCTGTCAGTAGACTTTTGTTATATTCTTTCTCATTCTCAGTTATGGATGAAAGAATCATTTTTATCAATTTTAGCTAATACAAGGTTGGGCTGAAAAGATCATAAGCTGATGTTGTAAACAGAGCTGTGATATATTTCATGCGTTCATTGAAATTCATTGAAATTCGTCTTATTAATATTTTTTTCTTGATTAACTCGCACCTAAATTTGCCAAGAAGGCAGTGCGTCATTTTGGTTAAATTTTCACAGATCTGATGTCTTCATAACTTCTTCTCCTCTGTGCCATGTTCCCGATCATGTACTTTCCATGTCTCTCTATACCTGGTGTTTCTTTGCAGACTTTCTCCTGTTACTCGACACAAACCCCGCTCAGCCATCCTCCTGCTCAAACCCTTGAAATATATTATCCGCTGATTTCCCCTGTCTTTTTTCCTTCTATCTGACATGTGATTATCAGATTCTTTAACCCTCTAGGGCCATTCGTATCATATTTGATACAGTATTTCCCTATAAGGAAACATTTGGTATTTCCCTATAAGGAAACATTTGGTATTCATTGACTGAGCAGTCAGTACTGCTTTCATTTGGAATTTATAAAATATTTCTCTTAAAAGTTTTTTCAGGAACATATTACTTTCAAGGCTTGTTTTCATACTGTATCAAATATGATACGAATGGCCCTAGAGGGTTAATAATATAATATGATTAAGGCTTCTACTTGTCATAAAGTGGGGGATCAGTTCTATATGGTTATGAAGTAATAAACAGATCCCCCACTAATTACTACTTAACCCTCTAGGGCCATTCGTATCAAATATGATACGAATGGCCCTAGAGGGTTAAGCCTTCTTTCCTTATCACATGCTCAGTATTAATTTCCTTTTCGTTTTCATTTTTTCTAAAACCTCATCATTGCTCATATGCTCGATCCATGATATCCTCAGCATCCTTCTGTAGAACTACATTTCCGTTGCTTCAAGTTTTTCCTTCATTTTCTATTATATTGTTCAGCATTCACTGTTATATTAAATGACAGACATTACATCAATCCAGTAACTGCTTCTTTGTTTATTGTGAGTTTTCTCATGTCTTTTAATAGTCTGCTGAGCGTCTGGAATGTGTCCTTGGTCATTCCATTGCGCCTTCGGGTCTCAGTGTTGCACTTTCCATCTTTCGTTAGAACACTTCCCAAGTATTTAATTTTTGTATATTCTTGTTTTATTATCCCCGAAATGTAATTAAAATGTTGGTCTCCTCTGTTTGCTGATGACAAAACATACGGTTTTCTTGTAATTTATGTATAGTTTTTCTTTTGATTTCTTCATCTACCTTTTTTAGGAGGTCTTGTCGTTTTCTTTCCGTGTCATTTATTCCCATACAACTGTTTCTTTTTCTTTTCTTTTTTTTATGTTTCATGTTCGAAAACAGATGATAGACGGGGCCAAATCAGAAGAATGAGGACATAGATCAACTAGTTCAAACCACAGTCACGCATAGCAACTATTTAAACAACTGATTTGTGTGCTGGAGCATTGTCTTAATGAACGTGTTGATCGTTTGTCATATCGTTTAGTCTTGAAAGACTTTTTAGAGATTCTCGATAACGGGAAAGGCATTAAAATAATCAAAGAAATATACTGACAGCAAACCGCCTGCATATGGGCAGGAAATCACCTAAGCAGATCCACAAAGATAGAAAGGATTTGACAAGGATATGTCTCCTCACCAAATCTGTTCCACTTATACAGCGAGAAAATTCTAAGCGCCCTAGAAGTCATGCCAGGATTCATCATTGGCGGCCACAATCTGAACAATATAAGATACGCAGATGATACAGTACTGATAGCAAATACTGAATAGAAACTACAAGGCTCCCATCAGAACGTAGCTGAAGAAAGCAAAAGGACTACAAATAAAGAAAGGACTACAAATAAAAACTGAATCCATGATCATCAGTAAAATTAAAAAGCTCAAATTGCCAACTTGAATGGGGATGCTAAATTAAAGCAGGTACATAAATTCAAATACTTGTGTAGTGTTTTAACAGAAGATGGAAAGTGCGACACTAAAAGTTTAAGACAAACTGTCATAGCAACAGATGCATTCGAGAACCTGAATAGAGTACTGATTTTGATGATGAGTTTCAGTTTTGTTTAATTGCATATCAACCTCTGTAGATTATTATATGCCAAATTGGTGGGTTTTATGGTATTTTTTAATGTTTGGTTATAGTGAGGAGGTTTATTTAGTCAGATTTCGATGAAAAAATTACTTTTTTATTTTATTTTAGAAAACTGATGATGTCTTCCAGTTTTGTATTCAAAAATAAATTGATGGTAATAATTTGTTTCCTTCAAAAATGTATTATGGCAGTAATTATTTTTCCTCCAAAAATGTATTGTTGTTAATATTTTTCCTTTAAAAATGTATTATAGCCTAATTTTGTTTTCTTTTCTACAAAAGTCTATTTTTATTTGTATACTATCAGTTTCGCCCGGTTTCATTCGTGTAGTTTAAGTAATAATAAGAATAAAAGCATATGATAAATCTACATAGCAAATACTTACACAGCGTCCACTCTCCTCACTTTTATAGATATAGATAACAATGTAGAATGTCTCTATTAGATTAGGGTGACAGGGGGATGGGCAACTCTATAGATGTAGATAAAATTAAGTGGGGGTCGATTCTATATTATAATCCCTGACGTTTATAATAATATATATATTATCACTCCAGATAATATATTTTTGTTTCTACCCTAATTTTGTCTTTCTGAAAAACTTCTAGATGTTTTTTCCTATTCTAAAATGTTTTATCTACATCTGAGCGCAACTCCCGTCGAGCTAGATCGCAAAATGCAGACGCTAAGACGAATCTTTCGAACAAACAAATACTTACACAACGCTCACCCTTGTCACTTTTATAGGTATAGATTTGTATAAAAGTATATTTTTATATTTTCATAGTATTCTGACCACAGTTTGGGGGTTAAATATTTGCTCATAACTAGGACCCTAAGAGGTGTTACCACTTCTGGTCAGTGTGGACCTACGAACAACAGCAACTAAGAGGTGGTTCCATGCGCTTAGTTGCTGTTGTTCGTAGGTCCACACTGACCAGAAGTGGTAACACCTCTTAGGTTCATAGCAGGATCATAGAGTATTGAGGGACAGAAAAATATTTGTTAGAAACAAAGAAAAGAGTACTGGATTTTTAGGTGATGTATGTTCTTCAATATGGCAGTGAATGCTAGACAATCTCCTAAAAAATCAAAAATAGATTTGAAGCAAGCGATATGTGGTTCTGCCGAAGAATGCTGAGGATACCATGGACCAAACATATCAGAAAAGTTGGAGTTTTTTGAGAGGAGGAAAACGAAACGGAAAATAATAGAAAAAGATGGCTGAAGATCTAAAACATATAATGAGCAAAGAAATTGGAAAAACTGATATTCACAGGCCAGATAGATAGAATGTGAGACAGAGAAAATTAATGCAGAATATTCTTAATGGGCTTGAGCAAAGTGGGATTTGGGAGTGGTATCAGGATGTGCGTTGTGGTGCATTGGATATCGGCTCGGAACGAGAAATTGGGGAGCCGACTTCGAATTCCAGCCACATTCATTGCATTCACTTACGCGCAAATAACCTTGGGAAAGGCATTAATCCGTCTATTCCTTCCAGTTATGGGTTAAATAACAGGACAGATTGGGTTCTATAGCCTTGGTCGGCAACCAGTCTACAGCAGAAAGCAATGGCAACCTACTGCGGGATAATCTTCTGCCCAGTCAGTCATGTTTGTTTCGAGACATGATCGCCCAAGCGTGTATCACGTATGGCATTTAACTGACTGTTCAGGAGTAAGCGTGTTAAGAGCTACTTGGGATAGGGATATGTGGAGGGAAATGATCGTTTACGCTTTGGAAGTACACAGCAGAAGGAAGATATTTTGGACTATTGTCGTCATTTTGCAGTTTCAAGCTGGTTAGAGTACAGGAAATTTTAAACTGAATCCTTTATTTAATCTTCCTGAGTATTTAGAAAGGACACGACACATAGTACAATCAGATACAGACGAAAAACATTAAAAAGCTGCTTCAGCAAAATAGCATAGATAACGCGATGTGGCCCATCTTAAGATAGTCAATAAACACAGTGCCTCCCAGAAATATGATTTTTTTCAATTTTCCTGTAGATGAGCATACAGATGCCTTCTTTAGAGTTGGTGGGTTTGGATGTTTCCTCTCTAGAGATTCTCAATTTGTCTCTGCCTGAAATGATGAGCCAAAATCTTGTCCTATATGAATAATCACCCGAAGAAACAAGGTGGATTTCTCTTGAACAATATCAGATTTTCATGTCATGTGAACAGCCTGGTGTGTTTCTTACTACCAGGTTTCGTAGTAGCAACCGAGAAGAAACCTTCGTTTTAGTTGTTAAATATGGAGAAAATGCTCCACCTATTTCACAGGATGCACTAATGGCATTACTTATTTGATTTGTAGCCATTCTCATGTCATCTCTCACCAAATGGGGAACACGATGAATGTTTTCCTCAGTGGCGACAGTTGCGTTTAGGCCAATAAAGGTTTCATCTTCAAGAAACCTCCCTCCTAAAATTAACTGCCAACATTTGCACCGCTGATAAATCTAGGACGTCATCCATGACTTTTGTAAGTATGAATGTCCTAAAGGTGCTAAACATCTTTTTTTTGCAGGTACTTGAAAATATAACGATCGCAATGCCCATGCCTAAAGGTACCAGATACAGATGATCATCTGTGATAGTGAATGTTAGCATGAGGGTGTGTGTTTCTAGGTGGATGTATGCATTGTCTGTATATATATATATATATATATATATATATAATATATGTATATATGTATATATATGTATATATAATATATGTATATATATATATGTATATATATGTATATATATTTGTAAATATGAGTGTTTGCGCGCATGCATTTGTGTGTATCTACTGGTATAGCTGTGAGTGCATATGAATGTATCTAAGTCTGTACGTTAGAAAACAATGGCATTCGTTCTTTCGCATACATTCATGTACACGCACACACACACACATATATATATTTCATATGTAAATTCAATGTTTTATATTTGGAGAATAGCCATTTAAACAGGCATAAAAAAGCCAGCTTCATCAGCCCTAAAGAAGAGGTACAATGAAGGAATTCTTGTATGACAAGAAGTAGAAATTTGTTAAGAAAAAGGAAAGAGTATAAATTAGGGGAAAGGGTTGAAGTGGCAGTTGTAATGCTTACGAGAGTTCAATCTTAAACCTATATATATATATATATATATATATATATATATATATATATATATATGATGCCTGGGTTCAAATCTCAACATAGTTGATTAGTCAGTGGGCTGACATCTTGATGTTATCAGTCTGGAGGAGGCAATCCCACCGGTCAGTACGTTTGGAAAATGGCCAGACAACGATGGCGGTGTTTTCTTTGAAAACAATCTTTTTTTCAAAGAAAACGGTCGAATGATGATAGATTACTATTAGGCATCACTAATAATAATCTAACAAATACATTAATGATTCACAGAAATAAATTCGACCACAATTTCGATTTTAAAAGTGGCACACTAATCAAAAGAGTATTATTCAGAAGAAACATTCTCGAGAGCACCGCCATCCAATACTACCAAATCATCAATTTGCGCCCCGGATTTTTCCCAATTTCACCTTTACTTAAGGAAATTATACTAAAACAGACTAACATACATAATAAAAAGTTCAAAGAAAACGGTCGAATTCTATTTATTTTAATATCTCGTGACTTTGCACTACACATGAACAAATTCTAAAAACTAAAATAATCTGTTAATCTTTTGAAATGATTTGTGAGCATCTTTGTCAAAAGGTTGTCAAAACGTTTTGTTCATAGATACCTAATTTAAAATAAAGCTTATTTTGTCTTTTTGCCTTGATAAAGTCCATCACTGGACGAAACGCGTATGCGATTTAAAATCCAGTTTGCTCTTGTCTTTATTTTATTTAACCATATATATTTATCCATATACATATGCCAATATTAATAAATACATATTGCGTGCTTATATATATATATATATATATATATATATATATATATATATAATGATAATAATCCACGTATACTGTTTTAATATCTATAGGAAAAACTACTAAAAAGTTGTAAGTTAAAAATGTATTTTTTGACAGTATTTATTTATTTCTATTATATAATAATAGAAATAAATAAATACAGTCAAAATTTCATTTATTAAATAGATAAATTATTTAAATATTTATTAAATAAATACTGCAAAAAGTTTATTTATTTCTATGATATAATAATAGAAATAAATAAATACAGTCAAGAAATACATTTTTAGTAGTCTCTCTCTCTCTCTCTCTCTCTCTCTCTCTCTCTGTATATATATATATATATATATATATGCGTGCATTATGAATAACAACATTTTGAATTTGTTGTTGCTGCTTAAATATATATAATTCGTGTGTGTGCGTGTGTGTATGCGTGCGGCTGTGTGGACGTTTTGTAGAAGCATATTTATATATGTGTGTGTGTGTATGTGTGTGGATTATGCATAACATCAACTTTTAAATGCCTTAACTTTTGATGCATAAATATGTGTGTACGTATATATATATGCATTTTTATTTATATGCCTGTAGTAGGTATAACATCAACTTTTGTGTTGCTGTTTAAATACGTATATGTATGTGTAGGTGTACGCGTACTTGTTCATGCGTGTAAGATAGGGAACATGAGCCTACGGATGCGTTTTCTTCTCAGGTAGGTTGTACATGTCATAATCACTTTTGAGATAAAACATTGCTGACTTGTCATTGTAAATTATTCTTTCCTTTTCAATTCCATGGACTTGCGCCCATCCACGCAACACAAAGCAGCGGGCAATAGTCTGTCCATTCAGTCAAAATGTCACTTACTCTTATTTCAATTCTCTTTTTTTTCTTTTTTCATTAACTTTTTCTTTCCTTTTCAAATTGCTGGACCGCTATTCCCAGCGAGATCTCAGTTCGCATCTTTTACAATAAAATTTATGTGCACAGATGAAATGATGGCGGATGTTTTTCTCGAAAACATTGACAATGAACGTTTAGCAAGTCTGCCATTTTCAACTTTAGTACAATAAATTGTTGAGTTTTTGATTTTCATAGTTGAATTATATTAAGTCACTTCCTTTTTTTTGTAATATTTCACTCAGTTTAAAAGGAACATTAATTCAGTGACTGATGGTCACATATCTACTATGTGTGACTATGCTCAAACTATTATATTAGTCCGGATAAAATATTTTTTTATTAATTTTTAATATTTATCCTACTATTAAAAAAGAACAAAAAACGCACGGTGTGGAAATTTTCATCGAATAAATCAAGCATTTCTTTCTTACTTGTTATTTATTTTTTCATAATTTAATCCCAGACAAGACATTCGTACCATTGGTGCGCCAGAGGTTACAGCAAATTAAAATGGAAAGTGAAGGCAGAAAATACTATTGACTGATAAAAAAAAAAACATGATGGACGAAAAAAAAAACAGAAGATAATGATTGTCGTTGCATTTAAATTTTTGAAGATTGCAGTTATCAGGGAAACAAGGAAATGCAAGGGAGTTCTACAGTCGCAAAGTACGAGAATTAAACTGTTGGCGTAGACCACTATTTTTCAGCATGCAAATGTAAATGGTAAAATTAGAATGAATAATATTAAATAATTGTCCAGCACTATTTCCTTTTATTATCGCTATAAATTCTGGACAATTTGATGACAGATGAAGAAGAAACTCGAAGCAACATTGTTCCACAGAGGATTCTGTGCATACCGTAGACTGAACCTATGAGGAAAGACGAAGTTTTTAAAAATAAATTGAAACAAAAAAGACGTTTATACTTAGGACTATAAAGAGAGATTTCAAATCTAAAAAAAAAAGACATATAATGAGGAAAGATAACTTAAACTCACAAGATGGAGTTGAAGATAAGAACATAGGAACAGCATATGGAGATTGTGTATTTGGATGGTAGATTAGGGATAAGGGTAGATAGCAAAAAATATTATCCTATAAAGGGCAACAAAAGAGAATAAATTTGTGTTGAGTCATAACAGTCCATGTATGAAGGAATAGGACAGAAAAAGTAAACTATTGAAATTAAGCATTTAGATACAGGAAAACCTTGTTATTCACACATTGAAAGTTTAGGTTAGTGCCACATGAAATAAGAAATAGTTAATTCGACAGACTATTATGAACTTTTTTGACGTAATATCGGGAATTTTCAACCAACCATTTAATTTTTATGATCCTTTTAGCCCAAGCAAAGCAGTACTGCCACTGGTGCGTACGGGGGTTACATAAGAGTGGGGAGATAGAGGGCTTTTGGGATAAGAAATTAAGAACTAAAAGCATTGTGGAAAAATCCAAGAAAATTTCACAAGTCAATGCGAAAAGTAAATTCTGAATCCTGATTGGATTAAAAGCAGCAATGACGTATTTTCACACCTAGACGTGAAAAGCTTTGCGGAGCCGACATCATGAGAAATTTAACTTCGACGCTAACCTGTCAAATGTCAGTCGACATGGGAGCGGTTAGCTGGGACCTCGTGGCAATGTGACGGAAGAAAATACAAGAAGCCGACCGTGACGCAGGGCATGTTACAGTTCCATTCGACTTCTTCTAATTTTCTTTTCTTCCTTTTCACTCCACGCTGAGAACAAAAGGAAACGTTAAGTACAAAATCTTTATTTGTTTTGCCTTCTTTTTCTCTCAACCTGTCGGGATCTACTAAAAAGAGGAAGGAACAAATACTTTATATTCCGCTACGACACAACAATGTACTCTAAACTTCAGCGGACCTTTTAAATACCTACATTTTTACTACGAACATTTTCTACAACTTTTGATGCCCGAAATTTTCTATTTCACATTGATTTCTACAACTTGTGTTGTTCTTTCTTTTAATAAATTTCTATTTTAAAATGCAAAATATATATTTTATTTTTACTCTATTCCACCTAATTTCATATATTCTAATTATCCGACAACCAGTCTTCTGATAATGATGAAAACGTTCTGATGTTTAAAACTGCATAAACTTATAAGCTGTAGGGAGATCTTTTAAGTCTGACACAAGTCCGAATTAAAGAAACATTTACCATCTCCCTACGCTACAGGTTAAAGGAGGTAACGGGGAATAGGTAAGAGATTGAAAGAAACACTGGTGTGAAAAGTGCTGCACGAGAGTTGAGTGGCTAGGAAGACAGAAGGGGTGTCGATGAAAGGGTGTGAGACGAGGAGTTAAGAAATGGCAATTGCATTTAAACTCTTTTATTGTAGCTATAAGGGAAGTAAAGGAGAGACAGAGGAAGGCAGTGGATAACAGTTGTAGGGCCTGATCAGGTGGATGACGGAACGGGGGTTGCCAGAAGCAACAGGAGCAAACATACTAAGAGCCACAAGGGATAGGGAGACGTGGAGAGCCATGATCGCCTACATCCTGAAGGGACAGGGCATACAGAAGAAGAAGAAGAAGTATACGGAATGGAGTTCTACAGGGGGAAGTACGAGAAATGTATTTGATAAAGTGGGAGTTGCTGTTACATTTGATTGGTTTACCTTAAAAAGTTGGGACTTAGTTACCAGTTTAGTAGCATGAATAATAATAATGTAGAAGGAACACCAGGTAGATAAGTATTCGGAGCATTATCTGTGCAAGTATTTGTAAAGAGACAGGGCGAAGCAAAATCCCGCTGGTGAGAAAGTGAAGGGATTCGTGCTACTAAGTCGGGATCAACCACAATGGAGATTCTCCTCCGGACTTTGTCGAAAATCCAGAGATAAAAATCAGGAGTTATTATTTAATGTGATTCAGTAACGTGATTAAAACAAAATAGTCCTCGCAAGCACCTACATGCCTCATTCAATTGAGGCCATTTTTAACGGTTTACCTGTTCTTTTATTGTTCAGGAATCGGTGGCATGCAAACAATATGAATATCCAATAACAATTAAATGTTTCTTATTATGGCTCAGGCATTATGATATGCTGACGTGTCCATAATCGAAAATCTGTAATGGCAGCAGTCTTCCTGAATCCAGACGTGAAACGAATTCCGCAAAGATAGAAAGAGCTGTAAAACAAGGATGTATATTCTCACCAGAACTATTTAACCTGTACAGCGGGGCAGTTCTGAAAGTTCTGGAAGTCCTGCCAGGATTCATCATCAGCGGTCGCAATCCTAATGATATAAGATATGCAGATGACAGAGTACTGATAGTAGACACGGAAAAGTAACTGGAAGAACTTCTACATGAAGTAGTTAAAAAAGGTAGAAAGACAGGACTACCTATAAACTACAAGTAAACTGAATGGATAAAAACCAGTATAAACTTAGTTAAGTGCCATACGTGATACAAGCTTAGGCGATCATGTCTCGAAAAAGTCATGACTGACTGGTCCGAAGATTATCCCGCAGTAAGTTGCCATTACTTTCTGCAATAGACGGCTAGCCAGGGCTATAGAACCCAATCTGTCCTTTTATTTAACCCATAACTAGAGCGAAGAGATAGATTGATACCTTTCTCAATAGTATTTGCGCGTAAGTGAATTCAATGAATTCACCTAAGATTCGAACTCGACTATCTGATTTCTCCTTCTGAGTCGATATCCACTGCATCACAACGCACATCAGTATAAATAATAGCTCAAAATACCGGGTATACTAAAATCAAGCAGATAGAGAGATTTTAATAAACGGAATTTCTTCTAACAGAGATCAGTATGTGTGTGACTGAGATCCGAATGCGCATTGCCATGGCCAAGTACTTTGAGTGAAGAAAATTCACCGAAGAAAGTATTGGATTGTTATATGATGTCTGTTCTTCAATATGACGGCGAATGCTAGACAATCTCATCAAAGATGAAGGAAAGACTCGAAGGAACCGAAATGTGGTTCTAAAGAACGACGAGGAGGATACCACTGAAAGACCATGTGAGCAAAGACTAAATTTTGGCGAGGATGGACATGAAAAGGAAACTGACAGTTAGCATCAAGGAAAAAAAAATTCTGAAAATATAGTGAGGAAGGAAAGCTTGGAGAATCTGTTGCTCTTGAATACGCCCCTTAAAGAGAAGGAAAAGAACTGGTTAATACCAGTATAATAACCACTATACCAGCGACCTGAAGGAGACTACTACCATCTTTATATTTGTTTTTTCATTTTTTTTTCAGTGTAATCTTATCGATTACACCCTAAAATTTTCAAGTGACAAAAAGAATTTGGAAAAATTTTAATATTTCAAGAATTTTTGTTTTTTGGCGTGTGTTGAGGCAATTTTTTATACAACGTTATAGTAAATCGATCCTCTATTTTGGAACAATTCGACGGTACGACATTACTACCACCTGTAAATTGGTTGATTATCAATATTTTTGTTAATTTTTCACTGCAATCTTTATCTATTAAACCCTAAACTTTCAGATCGAGAAAATATTTCAACATTTAAACAATTTTAGGGGTGGCTCAAATTTTTCATACAACATTAGAGTAAATCGATCCTGTGCAATTAACTTTTTTGCTTGCGCATATTCAACAATTAAATCCTTTGCAAAATCTTTGAATAAAGCCATTCTTGGAGTTTCCGAGGAAGATGCCATCATAAGAACTAAAGAAAACTCGAAAAAGACAAAAAAGAGCAACAATTGGTCAAAAAACAAAAACAACAACAAAAAAAACAAACAAAGTAAAAAAAATATGAAAAACAACAAATTTAAAGTTGGTGGTAGTCTCCTTCAGGTTCATCTTTTGATTTGTGACCCTGAAGTGAGCGCAATGTAATGTGGCATCAGCTACTTTCCTAAGTATTATACGCAGCCAATCTTTCTTCCAGTTTTTCACCGTGCATATGTGTTCTACTTCAAGTACATACTGAACTGAATCACTAATAAACTCCAAAATATATTAGCCTCTGTCATTGTCTAATAAACGAACGTAACCAGAAGATGCAGTCGTCTGAGGACTTTCCATTAAGTAGCGATAGAAACGAAACTCTACAATTCCCTGGAGCCTCATCTGGGTACCTCTACGCCAGAAGGCATTTTTCCGACAAAGAGAACAACTGACACACGCAGTCAATCACCTCAGACTCTCAATAACTCTTACAATAATTTAGAATCTCTCCACGTTGATAGAAGACCGAATTAGATGAGGAACAAGGCAAATTAAAGTGAGTAAAACCGAGAATAAAATATCGGACGAAGATTCTTGTCTGCCATTTCCTAGACGTAACTCTACACTTTGGTGGAGCCTTGTCTGGGTTTCTCACCGCCATAAAATAGAGAGTCTGACAAAGCAAACAACTCACGCAAGTAGTCGATATCAGACTCTTAATGACGTTCCGGAGGTATCAACCACCTCCCCACATGATCAGATAACAGGGTAGATGCTGCACACGGCCATTTAAGTTAGAACACAGAGTCTTTAAGCTCGAACAAAAATTCTTTGTTTGTTTTTCCTTAGACGAAACTATACACTTCGGCGGGGCCTCGTCTGGGTGAATCTCTGGTCGAAGTCAGAATGTTCGACAGAGTGAACGACTGACGAATGCATTGGTTGAAATCAGAAACCCTAGTTATATGCAGCCCAAGATCTATTAACGTAGGTAAAATCAAGTACGTAACCTGGGACAAAAAATCTTGTTTGCTTTTTCTTAAACGCGATTCTAATTTTCGGCGGAACTTCGTCTGGGTTCTGCTTAGCTCAAAGGTAGAATGAGTGACAAAGTGAACAACTGATACTTGTAGTCGATCTCATACTGTCATTCACTGCGCGAACTTCTGACTGTTATATTTATTCATATGGCTATTTCGATCCACAAACCATTCCCTCTTTGAGAGTGATAGACGGGTATCAGCTGCTCTACAACCAAATAGGAAATACTTTTGAGCTGTTTCAAGACTGAAAAGTGAGTACTGGTCAGCTCCCAATATAAAAAGAGTTCTCTATTTTCAACCTGATCTTGCTCTTATAAAAGTAGAGGTTGGCAGATATTTATTATAGCGGTAAAGAGAGCCGATCATTTTACCTGCATTTTTTGACGATGGATCATATGTAAAAGTTTTAATTGAGAGCAGGCATGAGTCTGAGGCACAATATTCTCTAAAAGTACGGTAACTTCCCTAGTAGCACACGGTCACCGTCGACTATCTATAGTTCACAGTCCGTATTAAGAGGTTGTGCACTGCTCGCTTACCTACCTATACTGCTCACACATTTATATTGTTTTCTCGTTTAAAGAAAAGCAAGTTCATTAATGTAAACTATTTAAATTTTCTATACTACTTAGAACAAATTCGAACAGTTCTTTTATATGTTTTTTTTCAAAATAACATTCTTTATTTTATCTAAAAGGATTTTAAAGATTAAAAAAATTGTATGTATCATATTATTATCATTGGCATAAAAATAGAATATAAATCCTATATCCCCCAACAATTAACCCTAACCCTAACCGCAAAATGGAAAATTGCTCAACCGAAAAAAAGGATCAGAACGGTTTAAAACATTTTGAAAAACCCATACCAGGGTAAAATTCACAAGTCAGTGTGAATCAGAGGTTCTGGATGCTTATTGGATAGGAAATAGCAAATTCATCTATCACGCCAATCAATATATTTTTAACCCTAGAAAATTAAAATACTGTTCACAGCCAGTCTAGTGATTAAAAACCGCTACTTAACCACGTTACATGACCGGAAGGGTAAGTCATAAAGGCACATTGAACTGACAGACAAGTCCGTCGCAGACTTAACCAACACAAAAGATAAGAATGAAAGGAAAACAAAAAAGAACAACAAGACATCTTCAATTACCTCATAAAAACCTTTTACACCTCTCTCCTGTCAGAGTTTATTAGTTAAGTAGACTAATTAAGCTTTTTAAAAACGCAATAAAGATATCCGTATATATATAATCAGAAGGAAACAGTTGAGATATGTTTTATAATGAGCAGTAAGATCTGATAGACGTTGGCACACAGCGAGCATATAGTCAGTCAGTTATCAATGATACACGCCTGGACGATAATGAGCCGAAAGAGACATGGCTGACTGGGCAGAAGATTATCCCGCAGTAGGTTGACGTTCTTCCGGCGGTAGAATGATTGCCAATCACGGCTATAGAAACCAAACTGTTTTTTGTTTAATCCATAACATGAGAGAAGAGACGGATTAATACTTTTTCCAAGGTATTTGTGCGTAAGTGAATGCAAGGAATTCAACTGGAATTTGAACTCGGCTCCCCGATTTCTCGTTCCGGAACGATATAGACAGCACCACAACGTATATTCGAGCAGATGGAGAATAACATATTAATGCTAACAGTGTCAGCGAGAAAACGTTATTTGTTCATCCGACTGCATTTCTTTATGAACGTATGGCCCCAAGCAAGGCATTATACTGCCACTGTTTTGCAGAGGGTTACACAGGAAGAAAATTATAAGAAGGAGTGACAGAATACAGTGGGTATCAGGAAGCAGGTAGGAGAAGGAGTGGAATACTGAAAAAATGTAATGAGAGCATGAGAGAGAGGATGCAAGTCAGTGAAATTATTGAGACTATTGAATTTACATTTCAAGATTGTATCTGTGGTTAATGTTTCTCGCTTTCTATTTTAGTTGTTTCGTCTCGCTGCTCCCATCTGACTAACTGACTGACTGATGATGACCAGGGTCTTATATAGTATTTACATTTTTTGCACTGGATCGCGAAGGTATTTTGGTTAAGCAAACTGCTTCCCTTGGTCAGAAAATCAATTTAACATTTACTTGCGAAATTCGGTTTCGACATTTTCATTAAGCACATGGTCAATCTTTTTTTTTCTATTTGGGAAAAACCAGAATTTCACATGTCATCGTGAATTGTTGTACAAGTGAAGAAGGAGGTTGATTTTTATATTTAATTTCCTATTCTACACTGTCTGTCGTTGTATTATGCCCCCAACTATTGACTTTCTGCATCAGAATTAATATATATATCTAGATTTCCCATCTTACTGACATTAGTAACATCTTTATTTTTAATTCTTTCAAGTTATTTTTACTCAGTGAAATATATATGGATGTACGTTGTGGTGCAGTGGATATCGGTTCGAAACGACAAATCGGGGTACCGAGTTCGAATTCCAGTTGAATTCTTTGCATTTACTTACTCACAAATACTCTTGGAAAAGGTATTAATCCGTCTCTTTCCTCCAGTTACGGATAAAATAATAGGACAGATTGGGTTCTATAGCCTTGGATGGCAATCAGTCTACCGCAGAAATCAATGGCAAACTACTGCAGGACAATCTTCTGCCCAGTCAGTCATGTCTCGTCCGAGACATGATGGCCCGAAGCGTGTATGAACTATGTCGTTTAACTGATTGAAATATATGTCTCGTTATACCATTGGTCCTATTTATTTTATTTTATTTATAACAGCCGTTATTCATTCTTTCTTCGGCGTCAATTTCTTTCTTTTTTTTTGTCGTAAGAAGTATTGTATATTTCATTGCGTATCTAATTGTTCTTTTCTATATTCTTCAGCAATATTTTAATTTAGCAAAATTTGGAATATTTTCCTTTTTTTTCTTTTTTTCTTTCTATTATTCTTAAATAGTTGTCGATTTTCTTCTTTTTTGTATACGTCTTTGTTTAATGGTCTCGTTGTTTCTTTCAAGCTTTCTTTCTTATATAATATTCGCTGTGCTCTCTTGTTTCTTTCATTTTATAAATGTATTTACTGTTTTCTCAATTTTGCCTATCTTTCACCCTTACGTAATTCTGGCCTTTCTTTCTATTTCTTTCTTTTTATTTGTCTTTCTTTGTTTAATAATCCACGACTTTGTTTCATTCTGTATATCTTCCTTCCTTACATAATTCTGACTTTTCTTTCGTTTTTCTTTACTTTTTTTTTTGTTTTATAATTTTTGTCTTTATTTCTTTCTTTAATTCTTATTGTTTGTTTTTCTTTTTCTGTCATTTTATTCGTCTTTCTTTTGTTTCATCATATCCGTCATTTTTTCTTCTTTTCTTTTTTTCTTACGTAATTCTCGTTGTTTTTTCTTTTGGTATTCGTTTATTTTGTTTGAACATCTCAGTTTCTGTCTTTTCTATGTTTCTTTCTTTTTTATTACATAATTCCGTCTGTTCTTTTGGTTTTTTTTCTTTCTTTCTTTCTTTCTTTCTTTCTTACAAACTTCCGCCTTTTTTTTTGCTTTATATTCGTCTTTCTAACTTGTCATTCTTATTTCTTTCTTTCTTTCTTTCTTTCTTTCTTTCTTTCTTTCTTTCTTTCTAATATAATTCTTGATTTGTTTCTTTTTCTTTCTTTTATATTTGTCTTTCTTTGTTTTTTCACCTCCGTCTCTCTTTTTTCTATGTTTATTTCTTACTTTGTTACATAATTCCGGTTTTTCTTTTGGGTTATATTCTTCATCCTTTCTTTCTCTTTTTTCTTTCTTTTTTCTTCCTTTCTTTCTTACATAATTCTCCTTTTTTATTTTTTGTACTCGTCTATTTTTGTTTACTCATCTTCTTTCCGTCTGTCTTTCTTTTTTTTCTTTCTTCCTTTTTTCTTTTTTTCTTTCTTACAGAATTCTCTTTGTTTTTTCTCGTCTGGTTTTGTTTCATCATCTTATTTCCGTTTTTCTTTCTTTTTCTTTCTTTCTTCCTCTTCGGTCTTTCTTATTTTTTCTATTTCCTCTCTTTTTGCTTTAGTCTTTCTTTGTTTCACATCTCTGTCATTCTTTCTTTCTTTTTTTCTTACATAATTCTAGTTAATCTTCCTTTTTCTTTATTTTTGTATTCTTTTTATTTCATCATTTCTATATTGTTTCTTAGTTTTATAATTCTTACATAACTATCGAGTCTTTTATTCGTATTCTTTTCGTATTCGTTTTTCTTTATTTCATCAATTTCGTCTGTCTTTCTTACTTTTTTAATTCCTACACAATTCTCTCTTTTCTTTCTTTTTTGGATTCTTTTTGTATTTGTCTTTTTTGTTTTATGAACTCCTTTCTTTCTTGTTTTCTTTCGTTTTTCTTTATTTCTTACATAATTCTCACTTTTCTTTCTTTTTTTTATTCTTTTTGTATGTGTCTTTTTTTGGTTAATGATCAACTTTCTTTTTTTCCTTATTTTTTACATAATTCTCGCGTTTATTCTATTTTCATTGCTTTTGTATCTGTCTTTTTGGGTTAATAATCTTCGTCTTTCTTTCTTTCTTTTTTCTTTCTTTTTTTGTTTCTGACATAATACCCGCTTATTATTTCATTTTTTGTTTTCTTATTTTTTATTTATTTTTGTATTTGTCTTTACTCTGATTTTTACAGTTCTTCACAATCTCTCTTTCACTCTTTCCATCTTCCTTTATTTTTCTCTTACATAACCCTCTCTTTTTTACCTTTCTCTTCCTTTGTTTGAACTTCCACATCTTTCTTTTTTTTCTTTCTTTCAGCATTATCATCTTTCGTTATACCCACACACACCGACCATTAAATGCGAAGAACTCTTCACCATTTTTCTCTTTACTGATTATATCCCGATGTCGGCTGCGTTGTTATAATTCCATTCTGACAGAACAAATAACGAAATTGACACTACGCCCGCTTCAAGGGCTCGTTCAATACAGTGGACCAGTTCTAACTGAATTTATGAAAATAGTCCCCCTTCCCGATGGTTGTAAAAGGCGGCGCCGTGCGATAACCCGCTTGACCTTAGCAGCGTCGTCACCGTTTGCGTCTCCCCGACGTGAAATTGGTATCCATTCATAAAATTTTGTGATTGCTTATCCGGAAAAGGTTATTACCAAAGACTGTGCAATGACAAGGCAAAATGACTAACAAAATCTAAGCCGAATGACGACTACCGCCAATTCCTTGGCCCTTTTCGCCAAAACCAGAAAGATGGCATAAAAAGATGCACAGCGTCAGAAAATGATTGCTTTAATACTATCCAATTTCGTGTAACAAACATTTAGCAGTTTTTAACCCACCCTCAACAGAAATATAATTTGAAGTAAACAGTTTTAATGGTCGGTACATCGCTTATTACACAGAACAATGATAAACGGTAATAGATAATATTTAAGACAATCCAGGGCGGGGTTTAAGCACGAAATGATTCACTATTTTCATTATCTCACTAAATAGACTAACGTTGTTAGAAACTTTGATAGTTTGTTTCTTGTAAATCTCAAAGCGATGCTCTGAAAGTCACTATAAATAATATAAAAATAGTGGAACAATAACTATGACAATTTTCTACCAATGTTATACTCTGTATAAAACACAGTATGCACAGATGACCAAAAGACATTGGTAAAATGCAGTACTGGACTCTATTTTCTCGTCGACAACACCGATGGCGTGAAAAGGAGAGACGTGCTGCATGGGTACCCGCTGATCTGTCATACCACATCCAATCTAATCTAGCGATAACCATATAGAGTATGAATTGAAATGCCCCTTACAAGACTGATTCTTGTCACAAATCAATTACTTATATTAGACATTACCATATCCTTGAAAAGACGCCTTATATGCCACTTATCAACCCAAATTTACAAGAATGTTAAAAGAAAATTCTGAACGACAAAAATAATTCTATATAATAATTCTATATATAATAAATGGTAGGTTTTGCAACGAGACGGATTGTCTAGGCCTTGATTGGATATTTTTGTGTATATGTGTGTTTATGTGTTTTCTTATTATTTTATTGATGGATGTTGTGCAATTATCTTTTTTTTGTTGTCGTTGGGTCTTGTATGTATTATTATTTTCTATTTGTTATTTCATGTAATGAATATGTAATGAATATACATACATCTGGGTCCCCCCTCTGAGTAATGTGATTGGCTGGTGTCAGCCATAAATACAAACTAAAGCGAGGACGCATAGAGGTATACGCCCAGTGGTCTACAACAAGAGGTCTAGAGGTCTACCTCTATACGATTATTGGTCTACTTCTATTGATTACGCCTACGTCTCAAAATACTGCATACGACGAGTACCGTACATTACGTCTACGTACTAGATTGTCGTACCCGGTTGCATTTGCCTAAACCTCTTAACTAAATCGAATGATAATTTTGACTTAAGTATTTTGAATCTTTATAAATATTTCAATATTTAAACACCTTTCTGATAATCTTAAAAATTTTCTATAAAACAACATTTAAAAGTATTATTAGAGTTAGGTTTACGATTATATATATATATATATATATATATATATATATATATCCGTTCCGTTTCCGGGACATATCATTATTGTAATTGAATTTCTATATATTTTTAGTTATATTGTTATTTTTTTAACTTTTTAATTATTTAATTATTTAATTAATTATTTAATTATATTTTTATTTAGTTTTTATGATTTTTCTGATTTCAGATACTCTTAAAAATTTTCCTTAAGACAACATTTAAAAGTATTATTACAGTTAGGTCTACGATTATATATATATATATATATATATATATATATATATATATATATATCCGTTTCCGGGACATATCATGATTGTAATTGAATTTTTATATATTTTTAACTTTTTAATTATTTAATTATTTAATTAATTATTTCATTATATTTTAATTTAGTTTTTATGATTTTTTTTGCTTTCAGATACTCTTAAAAATTTTCTTTAAAACAACATTTAAAAGTATTATTACAGTTAGGTTTACGGTATATATATATATTTAAATCCAAATTGAAAAATCACTTGTTTCTGATGAAGGACCGAGGGCGGTCTGAAATACAAATGCAATAATAAAAATAAACAAATACTATTAAAAAAAAGTACAGTTTTTGATTTAAAAATCACTTGTTTCTGATGAATGACAGTGTTCGGTATATATATATATATATATATATATATATATATATATATATATATATATCCGTTTCCGGGACATATCATTATTGTAATTGAATTTGTATACATTTTTACTTATATTGTTATTTTTTAACTTTTTAATTATTTAATTATTTAATTTAATTATTTAATTATGTTTTAATTTATCTTTTATGATTTTTTTGTCATCTGTTGTTGTTTGTGTAGTAAAGTAGGTATTTATTCGCATGTTTGATAGTTTTTCATGACCTCGTTTCGTTTGTTTAATATTTTACTTCGATTTTAAAATTTGATTAATGCTAGCTTCTCTTCCACGCATGGTTTACAACTTTTGCTTTTAATGCTGTCTAGTGGTTCACTTTGAACTATTTTCCATTTGATTTTGTTCTCGTCGATAATTTTTACTAGTTTGTAGTGTTTCGTGTCTAAGGTGTAATGAAAGCTTTGAAACTTATCCAGGGCCCTGGAGCTTAAACTCTTTGGATGTTGGCACGAAAAACGTAGGTTGTTAAAATGTTGATCTCGAGGCAGTAGAATTTACTAAATTAAATGGATGTAAGTCAAATTTCGATTTTCGGTATCGATGTAAAATAAGTTTTCCGACGCAAACTGAATTTTGAAGGCTAAATAAGTCCTCTGAGTAAATGGTATCACGGCTGAGACTAATAAATATAATTATACCATTTTAGAGCAAAACCCGAAAGAAAAACTAAAATAAAAGGGTTGAAAACATGATTTTGATCAGACTCGACAGAACTCCGGGTATCGATATCCCATATCGGAGTCAAATTAGTCATCCAAGGATAATCTCACTCAAGTCAGATCATTAAAATTTATCGTACTCATCGAGAGTAAAATTAGAAAAAATGGCCATATTGATGGCTGAATATTTGTTTTTGATCAGATTCGATTGAATATCGTAATTGTCGATCTCCGATATCGGGGAAAATGTATCGTCTGAAATCTACTTATAATTTTACCAAGTTAGAGCAAATTTTGAGAGCAAGAACCACGATAAAATTGTTGAAATCCTAATCTTAATCAGACCTGATCTGTATCGGGGTATCCATTTCCGATATCACGGGGAAATCGGGAAAAGAAAACAAGTAACCCATGACCTGACCAGTAGGGTAAAGACTATTTGTGTGATTGGTAAGATCGGATAAAAATTGTGACTCACTCAAATCTCGCTTCACCATCCGTTTCCTCAAGCCCATCAAATATATGTCGCGCTATTTTCTCTTTTCTCTATTTCTCTCTGCACGCCTTGTGACTATTAATTTCTCTAAATCCTCTTTCCTCATTACATGTCCCAGGAACATGAGCATACCAATACCTTGTCGCTGCTCACGTGCTTGGTCCATGGTATTCCTACATCCTTCTGTGAAACGACATTTCTGAAGCCTCGAGCCTTTTTTCTATACTTGAAGAGATGGTCTAACATTCATTGCCATAAAGAAGAACAGATATCACATAGTAGTCCAGCACAGTTTTCTGCTATCTCAGTGTCGCACATCCTATCTTCTGTCAGAACGCTTTCCAGGTATGTAAATTTCTTAACCTGTTTTATTTCAGCTTTCCCGACCTGTAGTTGACATTTTGACTATTCGTTTTGCTGATGAGCATACGTTCATTTTTCTTGAAATCATACTCAATCGCCTCATGCTCTTCTCGCCTTCTCTTGCCACATCTGTAGAAGGTCCTGTATTTTTTTTTTTTTTTTTGCCGTGCACAGTGCCATCCATGTATCTTATGTTGCTAAGTCTGTGGCTATTAATGAGAAATCCTGACATGGATTCTATTTTCTAAGAATTGTTTCGCTATAAGGATGAATACATCTGGGAAAAAAACACATCCTTTCGTTACGCTCCTTTCTATTTTTGCAAACTTCATTAATTCCTTTCATGTCTGTATGCAAACGGATTGCTGCCAATATAGGTTTTAAATTATCCTCATGTCATTCTCAAATATGTCGAGGGTTCTGAGAATCTCGAACAGGTTTTGGGGCGTACATAACCACCAAAATGTCCAAAATTGAAAATAACCGTTTAAAGTAATGATCTGATGCTTTATAATACAGCTAGCATAATTAATCACAAAGTAATTTTAAATAGTAATTTGTATTAGAAAACTAAAGAACATCATTTAGTCTCTTTAGTATATTACGCATTGAATTGTGTCACATGGAATCCTTAATAGCTTGCCTGACTACGGCTAAGTTGACGAATATTTATGAATGTCAAAATTTTGAAGAACTAATAATATTTTGGTTTTGTATATAAATATTTGTTACAAAATAAAATTCTTGAATTTGCTTTTATAATGACATTCAGTGAACGAAACGTGTAAACTAAGATAGGTTGACATTTGCATATATATATATATATATATATATATATATATATGTGTGTGTGTGTGTGTGTGTGTGTGTGTGTGTGTGTTTGCGGTTGAGAGAGCGTAGAATACTTGGTATACAAGTCAGATAAATTCCGATAGAGACGAACTCACAAGAACTGAATGTTAAATTTATTTATTTAATTTTACAGAGTGATATAATTTGGGAAAAGTTTTTTAGATATTCTACGATTTCTTGGGTAATACCCAAAGAGAGAAAAAGCAAGAAAAATATAGAAAATTGATGAACGGAAAGAAGAGGAAGAATAAGAAGAGAAAAGGATGGAGAATTTAATGTTAATTTCCATGTCATGTTTTTTTTTTTAAAAAGCAGACGAATTGCAATAGACGCTTGTGTCGATCTATGACGTTTGCTTTAACTTCCTTTCTCTTTATACTATTCGTCCTCCTTCTCTTTCTTTTCTTTTTCTTTCTCTTAATTCCATTTATTAATTATCTATATTTTTTTTGTTCTTTCTCTCTTTGTTTTTTTTTTAAAGAGCGAGGAATTGTTTTTGTAGATTACCGTTACAAATGTCTATTCTCGACATGGACACGTGAGCGTCTGTTTGTAAATTTTCTAAATTATTTAGAATAATTACTTATGTATCATTTGGGTCTGACGAGCAGCAAGGTTTGCGTGCGAAATACGTATTACGCATGAAATTGTAGAATATCTAAAACTTCCTCTAATATATATATATATATATATATATATATATATATATATATTATAAATTATATTTTAGAACATGTACATAATTTCTTCTATATATGTCCTCTTCTCTACAATCATATGGCTGTGTTTCAGTGTTTAGAACCCAAACATCATCGGGAGAACAAAAAGATTGTAGAGAAGAGGACATATATAGAAGAAATTATGTCAGTCTGTTAAGTGCCATACGTGATACACGCTTGGGCGATCATGTCTCGAAAGAGACATGACTGACTGGGCAGAAGATTATCCCGCAGTAGGTTGCCATTGCTTTCTGCGGTAGACTGGTTGCCGATCAAGGCTATAGAACCCAATCTGTCCTGTTATTTAACCCATAACTGGAAGGAATAGACGGATTAATACCTTTCCCAAGGGTATTTGCGCGTAAGTGAATGCAAGAAATTCAACTGGAATTCGAACTCGGCGCTCCGATTTCATGTTCTAAAACATAATTTATAATAAATATTCACAACTCTATACATCATATATCGAGCACTGTTGTAAGTTAATGTTTTGAACGGAAAAAAAATTATTTTTTCTCTCCTCATTCTATACTCACTCGGATATATATATATATATATATATATATATATATATATATATATATATATATATATATATAAGTTTGTGTGTCTGTTTGTCTTTATGTGTGTTTTAGAGCATTTTTGTTTGAAAAGATCTAAGCACTATTAAAAATATATATTTATTTATATTAATAAAAATAACACTTTCCGCCCTCTGAGGGATTTTTAAACTAAATATTGGGAAAAAAATTTTTAACTTTTATTTATGTGTTTGTGTTTGCCTGCGTGCAAACAGAAGTAAAACCTGCCACATAGTTTACCTTACCTTACACAAGATTTTTAAATCTTCTTCAATTTTAAATTTGAACAGTGAAAAGCATACTCGTCCCTTTAAATGAATCTACAATTACAAATATCAACATAAAATCTCTACAAGGGAAGGATCGCATAGGTAAAGAAAAATTTAGATTTGCTTTATATATATATATATATATATATATATATATATATATAAATGTTTAATTGAAATGACACACAATGTATAGTAAATACGATAGTGGAAACTTTCCACTGTGTATTTACAAGTAAAACAAAATCAGTCCTTGATAATGGTTAAAAGTATAATCAAAATTTCTCATAAAAAGTACAAAAGCTTTCGATAGTTCTGATATAATTTGAGTTCCCAAAAGCCAAATAATTATACGCACACATGAAAAATTATATAAAAAAACTTAATGATCATACCCTGTCTGTCATTTTTAGTGAAACCTGTATAAAAAAGAAATTGTTGCCCAAATACACAATATATATATATATATATATATAAATTAGAGAAAATTTTCAAAATTCAAAGGTGTCGGATATACATTTCGACATAGGATCTCTAATAGAGATTCTACGTCACGTCAGCGACATTGTTTTTTCCAAAAGGCGAAGGCCCTGGGTTAGAGTGTGGAGGGGTTTTAGGTTAACAACAGTCACAAAGTAGAAAAGGACAGAGCTGGTAGTCGCGGGGTTACAGGGTGTTAAAACGGTATATTTAGGAAGGGGAGGAATAGGAGTTCATATTTTATAAATATAGACAACTAAATGAGTTAAATTACTTTTTCAACGTTAAGATTTTGGGCTGTTTGAAGAGGTGTATTGAGGCGGGAAGAAATGGGTTTCAATATGAAATGTTAAAAATTTTTATTCAAGTTTATTTGATTAAACCTTTTAGGTAGAAACGAGATAAATGCCAATTACAGGAAGTTATCAGTTTAAAAATTATTAGAGAAAAAATATTAGAGAAAATAGAGAAAAATATTAAAGAAAAAAATATATATACATAGATGTATTAACCAAGGAAAAAGGTGTTTCGTAAAAGAATCCATATTTTCTAAAGATAGGCAATTAAAGGAGCTTGGGATAGAAAGGTAGGAGAGTTAAAATACTTTTTATGGTTAACGTTAGGGTAAAACTTAAATTGAATCCTTTTAATTTATATTCTAACATCTTGTCAACGGGGATTTAAATTCTAAATTTAAGTATTGGAAAAATTTGCCTTGTGGCGGCACTTACTGATGAATTCCCTCCTAATATTCAGTAGCTGGTGTTGGTCGGGGTATTTTAATTTTGAAATTTTTTCCAGCAAACATAGACAGCACCTATCACGAAAATTCCTTGGAATACGTACTGAACCTATCAGTTTCCAGCTAATTTCAGGATCCAGCCCTTTCTCTTTCATTTTACAGAATGCCCGCAAAAGTTCTGTCTGGTACCTCTGACCGGGGTTCGAAAAGAAGTACCTGTGGTTATACAGTCTTTGTTTGAAAGAACCGGCGGACATACCGATATAGGTCCGGAAGTCGGTTTTTTTTTTGTTAGATGGAGAAATGTGGGTTTCATAAATCACCTGGGTGGATTTGCATTTTCCCTCCACCGGGCAGGCGTCCACAGAATTACAGCTGCATTCGTTTAGAATTCCGGACCTAGATTCAGCATTGCACAAGTTCACCAGAATATTCCTCTTATGGGAACTAATAAGGCTGTCCATATTCGGTGTGCAAGAATAACTAATTTTAAGGGTGTACCTATTAAAGTCTTCCGTAGAGGGTTACTGTTATTAAAATTTTTGTCTATTAACTTGAGAAAATATTTACCAATATTGATGTTAGTCAGTTTCCAATAAGTGGGGTTAAACCAAATTACCTTTCATTTCTACAGTTTCCTTTATTTTTATTTTTGTATGATTCGGAGTCTAGATTTATTATAAGTTAACTTGTTCTTATATCCGTTTTTTGAAGGGCCTTATTGTAAATATTTTTACTTGCATTGAAAGTTTCCCATATTACTTCACGATAGTTCTTCTATGTTTTTTTATGTATCATATTTTGTTGTATCCGATATGTAATATCGTGTCTAACATGAAAGAACACCAGGTGTGGTAAGAGTTTATAGCTGGCCCTTGACTTCATGAGAGCTTCTTTCCTTTTTTTTGTGGGTATTATATTTTGTTGTATCCAATTTGTAATATCGCTACAAGCATGCAAGAATATGAGGTGTGGTAAGAGTTTAATCGCTAAAACTCCGATAGTACATTCTTTTTAGAAATAGGGGACGAATAACGCCTCAAAAATTAATGAATCTCTTAATAAGTTACTGAAGTATATTTTTCAACTACAAGTGTATGTTGCATAGATTCTTGTAACCTCACATCTGCATTTTGGAAAGCCATTTATTTTATCATAATATTACGATTCCTCTATGGATACGCTAAATTCTGTTCGGCAATATTCTTCAGTTTGACATTTAAGGAAAGCCATGATCAATGAACGTGACAAATAGCAGAAAGAGCGATCATCTTAAGGGGTCACATCTGGAAAGTATGCAGTATGAAGATGTCATCATCTCCGTTTCTGATCATGGAACCGACCTATTTACAAAAAGGCAATTTTAAACGGTCAGTTCCCATGATCGAAAAAAAATTTATTCCTGTCAAAATTGATCTGTCTAACATAGAGCACTGCGTCTCTCTTAAACCATCCAATAAATCTTTACGAGAAATTCTATTAAATCATGAAAAATTCATAGAATAATTTTTTCTCAGAAGAATTCATATAGGATGAGAGATGAACAGTTGTACTGGATTTGAACACGCTTTATATTCGATTGGTTTGACGGAATAAATTCATTTAATATACAAGTAAATACCTGACCCAAAAGTGAATATTTCTGCGCAAGACAATTTGGCATATATTTAAAAGTTTACATATATAAGTTTCACAGACTGGCAATTTTTTAAATTATTTTAAATGATCCCAATAGCGTTTTATTTATTATCTTATTTTATTTGAGATAGAATCCACATCTTTCGAGCTTTGATGAGAATCGATTTTTTTAAAAATTTTATTGATAATCATAGAGAATCAATCAATAGATATTCCAAATTGATTATATATATATATATATATATTATAGTAAAATAAGTCTTATTCTTTTTAGTTATATATATATATATATATATATATATATATATATATATATATATATATTACGGAAATCAACGAATTTTAACGAAACTAAACTTGGTTATAAGCAACTTGAAATGAATTGTTTGAACATTATTTTTTATCGATACTCGTATTTAGTAGATATTCTGTTTTTAATGAAAGAGTATTATATATTTATATCTACCGACCTGATTATTTACAATAGATGTTTATTACGAAAATTACGAATATGTGTGCCATTCGGCAGGATTCTAACCCCTATCTACCTATCGCTATCTCTCTCTCTCTTTCTCTCTCTCTCTCTCTCTCTCTATATATATATATATATATATATATATATATATTACCGGCAGTAATTATTAGACTACCCTATTTTTTATGTATTATTTTATACGATTTTTAGTATTTATTGCCAAGTGGATAATTCTAAATAAAAAAGAATGGTTCTTTTATTATTATTAGTTTGCAAGATTTTACAAGGCAACTTTCAGAAAAGTTGCCATATTTTCAGAGGATGGATCGACGAATGTTTGTTGACGCAGTCACTAGTAGACACATAGTTAATTGTCACCATTGAATATTTAATTTTGCGCATGCCTGTTGTATTTAATTTTGTCGAATACAGTGTATAGAACGCTCAGTTGGGTAACATCTGTGAATATATGAGCGCCATGGCGAAATTAACTCAGCCAGAAATTTGAAAACTGCATGTTGTTCCGCTTGACACCAATACGAAGAAGAGACTAACATGGAGAAGAGAGCACAAAAATTTGGGCACCAGAACAGCTGACCACAAGGTTTGTGGTCTTCCATTTTTTATAATGTATCATACCTTTTTAATTTTTTTCAGGAATTACCGCCGAAATATAGTGTATAACAATTCTTCCTACTTAGAACTCGCCGTGTTTATAATTTTTGTGCATGTGGTTGCAGCAAAAGAGTTTGATGTATTATTGAACTGTATTTAAAGTAATTGTGTTGTGTATTTTTTGTATGAATAATTTTGTTTTTATCAATGATGTATTTTGAAAAATTCATTCAAATTATTCTTTGAGAAGTGGAACTTTGGTGTGCTCTACTTAAGAAGTTTGTTATCATGTATATTTCATATCTTGCCAGGAATTGGCTATAATATATTAAAAAACAAGAGTTCGTACTGGTGGATATTTTGAGACAGTGAAGTGGTGAGTTATTTGGATTTTAGATCTCTATCATAGGAAAGTGTTTTTAATATTAAGAGTTTATATGTAAATTTTATCACTGAGACTTTTGCTTCAAATGTTGATTTTAGACTTTTAATTTCGTTTATATTTTTTATCAAAAGAAAAATATAAGACATGTAAAAGTTAGAAAAAGTAGGACCTAATGGGTTTTCCATTATGACATCGATACTTTGAATGAAATGTTACCAGTTTGATCATAAAACACAGCATTCGTGGTATTGTGGGGGCTTCGGTGATGCTTGTCAAATTGGCCTTGTGTCAAACACAACCGAAGACGCACAATTTAAAATATCAGAAGTGTGATAGAATGGTTGAAAGAATAATTGTGTTTTGTTTGTACATTAAAGTAAAGTTGTTTTTCTTATTTGAACAGAAATATTTGTAAAAAGAAGTGAAATTGTATTTTCGGAAAAGAATAACATAAATGTGAACGAAGAAAATGTTAAAAAAATAATATATATGTCTTTAAATGTTCCACAGAAATTCAGAGTTCATAGATGATAGTAGCAGAATATATGTATGTAAAAAGAATAAAGAGCTGGTAATAAATGTCTGTTTTCGTTTCCTTTTGTATGACCGGAGAAAAAATGAAGAGGAAATTCAGGCAATAAAGAAGATTGTAAAGGAGACGCAAAACGAATCTGTGATTCGCCTTTACGTCATGGTCGGTAAATTAAATTCTGCTTACATTAAGACGAGATCCTTCAGATTCGCACCCATGTCAGACTGACTTGACCGGTCAAGCACGTGAATAAGTGGTGGATTTTAGTCATGGGATCAGCATATCCATATTGTATGTATGAAAAAAATTAACCGGGGTCATAAATCAATTTGTTTTTCCAATCCAAACAATCTAGAATCTTACTTTTCACACTGACTTTTGAAATTTGCCTTGGTCTGGTTTTTTCAAAATGTTTTTAGTCATTTTGATTTTATTGTTTTCGTTTTAGTTCATTGTTAGATGATGTAGAATTTTTATCCTATGATACTGACGAGGAGTAATTTCAGAAAAGTTGCCATATTTTTAGAGGATGGATCGACGAATGTTTGTTGACGCAGTCACTAGTAGACACTGAGTTAATTGTCACCATTGAATATTTAATTTTGCACATGCCTGTTGTATTTAATTTTGTCGAATACAGTGTATAGAACGTTCAGTTGGGTAACATCTGTGAATATATGAGCGCCATGATGAAATTAACTCCGCCAAAAATTTGGAAACGGCATGTTGTTCCGCTTGACACTCGTGCCGAAAACTACAATATGAAAATTTGAGAACGTTTTCGATGTTTATTTGGGTACAAGGCAGTGGAATGCGGTGTCCTCAAAAATTTAGAGAGACTAATAAAAACAGAATATCTGATATTTGATGTGATCACTAGTAATAGCAACTATGACTTCATTCATATTCCGACAGGGCCTCAGACGCAACGCGGTGTCATACTTCAACTGTTTGTAGCAGTTAGTGGCATTCTTGGCCAAGAAATAGGTGTTGGGAGAGCATATATCTGGTTAAAGACTATACACCAAGCCAGGCAAGTAGAAGAACCTAACCATGGTGGTCAGACAATTTATTCGACCCCATCTTGTCGTCTAACGCCCAAAACTGCACCTCCTTGATTATTGTGTGCGGGCGGAGGCAGCTAAACAAGAGACCAACAAGTGAAAATGACCTGAAAGTAAAGATTATGGCAGCATTCACCAACTTAAACAAAGAACTGTAATGGAAGACATTACTTACCTTGGAACTCCAATCGAGCGCGAACGTGTCTTGCCTGCAAAGTAATAACAACAAAAATATGGCCGCTATTGAAAACACAATTTATGCACGCCTAACTCGTCCAAAGCGCGATGATATTTGCACACATGCAAATTTCGGCTGTTTTGGTATAGCATAAAAAGCGGAGTGCCAGCAGCAGTAGCAGTGGCGTTCGGCAGATTGCGTGATTTAGAGTGGAACCTACGTCTTGACAGTCAGACGGACAAGAAGGAAATTGAAGTAGACGCGGCGTCTATCTCACCTGGTGTAAATGCCGAGAAAGGGAGCCACGCAATCCATTTTTTTGAGGTGATCGAAAAAGAAAAAAAAAACAGCTGGCCCGCCGGCGAGCGTCACAATGCACTTTTTGATCCCCCACATCATCGGTTATTTTCCTTTTCCTACGTGGACCGCCCAAACTGGTTTAAAGGGTGAGGTTGAAACAAATGGCGATTAATTGAACAAGTTTAGTTTTCTAAGATATTTTAATGTATTCTGCGTATATATATATCTGTTAAAATAGCATGTCAGTGTCATTTTCATATTTGCTTTGTTTAGACATTAATTTATCCATGTCACCCTATATATATATATAAGGTGATCCTTACTCATACACACAGTAAGAGGAAACTGCAGATATTGGAGGCCATGTACATCAAATCGAAGCAACCAACAGTCAATAAAATCAACTTTAAAACAGGAAATAACATATTACATTGTATTTGGCTAGATGGTTTTGTTGTCATTTCGCGCTATCCCGCGGTGTGACGTCATAAAACCGCATCGCAAATTTAAGAACTGCGTTTATTATTTTTGGTAACTATTGCCGTTGCCAAGCGGAGTTTTATGTCAACACAAAATAACATCGTCGGTGATGGTGGATTTTATAATATTTCAGTTTGAACGACCTCTCTGAAGATGGCACATGTAAGCCGAAAGCTTAGAAGAAAACTAATAAATAATTATCCAAATGTTCGAGAATTTTTGTTCTTTATTTTCAACTGAAATTAAAGCAAAAATACAACGTTTAGAACGGCTCATGATTATACATAATAGACATTCATTGTCTTTTATATTTAACAGCATATGTTTAGAAAATTACTTGCTGCCTCGATATACTATATATATATATATATATCAGTAAGGAAACAAAATATATAGAAAAATCACAAGAGGAAAACTTTACTTAGCTGACGCGTTTCGTCATCTGAGTGTGTTTATTAAGTCAATGATTTATTTTATTACACGCGTTTATGTAAAAGCGAAAATGTCTATGGTTTATGAAAGCTTTAAAATTTTAGAACATTCATGAATGTTTATCGGGTGGATTAAGAGGTCATACAAACCATGTGGAGGATACAAATTTTCGTAATTCCCAGAGTGGCAAAAATAATCGAGAAATATTTAAATATTCATTTAAAATGAATATTCTATTTATATTATGATTAGATTGTTTTAGTGTAGATGGATATAAGCGATATTTCTCTTCAAAAACAGAAGGATATGGATTGAAGTGTTTTCCTTTTTCTTTTTCTTTATACATATATATATATATATATAGATAGATATGTGTGTGTGTATATATATATATATATATATATATATATACACACACACATATATATATATGTATATATATATATACACACACACATATGTATATATATATATATATATATATATATATATATATATATATATATATGTAACTGTGGTCTTGTATTTTGGCCTAGTAAATTAGTAAATCATTCAGAAAAAGATAGATTAATAAAAAAAAGCAGGGTGCAGATTTCTATTTTGATAAGATTCCATGGGGATTCCACAAGAATTTTTCTTCTGAGTAAGTAACTTTCACTTTAATAAGTGTAACATTTTTCAATCAAAATTATCGTCGAATTGATAAATTGTTATGTATATGGCCGCTTTTTTTTGTTCATTATTGATACTTTTTTTAAAATCTCTGCACGTTTCCTCAATGTATTGTGAGGCACATTTTCGGAAATTTAATCTCACCTACTAAATTATTACTGCTATTGGTGGTTTTTTAGTTATGATCATCTCTCCTCGTACAAATTGTCACAAATGGTTTCAAAACCATAATAATTTCTTTTATAAATTTTAACTGTCAGTAGTAATGGCTGCTCGCTGAATTGATACCGAATATTTATTTATAATGAAACGGTTATTATTACAGCTACATTTAGATCTAGCAGTATAGCCCGGCGTTGCTCGGGTGTAATGAAAGCTTTAAAACTAATCCATGGTCCTGGAGGTCAGACTCAGCCTAAAGAATATTTGTGTGAATTTTGATGAGAATCGGATAAAAATTGTGGATTTGTATAACGTACATACAGACAGATAAACAGACACACATGCAAACATCTTGCCTTTTATAGATATACGTTATAGTTTTATATATATATATATATATATATATATATATATATATATATATATATATATATATATACTAGCAGTATAGCCCAGCGTTTCTCGGGTGTAATGAAAGCTTTAAAACTAATCCATGGTCCTGGAGATCAGACTCAGCCTAAAGAATATTTGTGTGAAGTTTGATGAGAATCGGATAAAAATTGTGGATTTGTATAGAGGACATACAGACAGATAAACAGACACACACACACAAACATATTGCCTTATATATATATATATATATTATCGATTTTCTGCACTATTGTAAGAACTGCAACCTTGAAACTTCTGAATATCGTTTCTTATCTCTTTGTCTATGAGTGTATCAAATTTGCTTAAAATCGGACCACTCCTTCTATAACCCGATTCTTTCGATTATCGATTTTCGATATTTATCGGGGGTACCTCGTCACAAAACTAGCTAAGAACACTCGCAGACGCTTATAGTACAACTGTGTAAATTTTCAAGAAAATCGGTTCAGCCGTTTCGGAGACTATAGGTAACGCATACACACACACACAGACACACACACACAGACAAAGTTCCATTTATAAATAAGTTTAGATAAATGTACATAAATGCCAATTACAAGAATTGCTTATTCCCCGCAACCACTAACATCAATATCTACTAATAAATACTAATCAATATGACATCAATATTTGCTAATAAATAAAATCAATATGTCATCAATATTTACTAATTACATCGAAAATCGATTAAGGGTCAGAGAGAGCAAAGCAAATGAATCGATGAATTAATAACTATGCTGCGATTTGGCTCGGATACATTGCCAAAAACTTCGTGTAACCCTTGCATCTAGCTACTCACTTCTTCGCCTTCGTACCAGTGTCAACGCTGAATATCTGTTTCAATGATTTTAGATAGGAAATGGTGCCAAGTCCAGGTGATTTCAACCAGGCAGAATAACTTTTGTCATTTAACTAACACAGGTTGTTTGGGGTAACATCGTCACAAGCGTGACATTTGTCGAGGAGAGGTTTCAATTGATGTCTTTGCTTCATATGTATGAGTTTGAGTTCCCGTTATTCTTCCTTGATATCTACAATTCTCATAAAATCTCTCACTTACTATTCGTCAAGTGCGTCTTGGGCCTGGTGCGGGATGAACTTCTTCATGTGCCGTGTCGATTTAGGGCGTAAGCGATCATTGAGTTCCACCTGCCTTTGTCTCTTGTCTCTCTTAATTTTTTTCTTGGTATTTCTTCTAAACCCCGCTCCGCCATCCATTTGCTCAAACCTAACAAGTAATTCTAGCGCAGTTTTCCCCTGTCTCTCATTTACTCTGTACAGCCTGTGAGTACTAACTTCTCCAGGTTATCCTTCCTCATTACCTGTCCCAGGAACCTTATTTTTCACCTCTGGATGTTAAGTATGCGTTTTCTTCTCGTTTGTTACCTTTCCAACACCTCATTGTTGTATACATGCTCCATCCATAATATACTATCAACATCCATCTGTAAAACATTATTTCTGTTGCCTCAAACCTTTCCTTCATCCTTGAGATGAGATCATCCAACATTCACTTCCATACAGAAGAACTGATATCACACAGCAATCCAGAACTAGTTTGTTTCTTAATAGATTTTTTCTTTTTCAGTACCCTGATTAGCTTTTGAAATGCGTCTTTAGACATGTCAATGCGTCTTTGGATCTCCATGCTGCATTTCTCACCATCTGTCAAAACATTTCCCAGGTATTTTGTTTTTTTACTAGTTTTATTTTAGTTTCTTCGACTTGTATTTGGCATATTTTGCTCATCTTTTTGCTGTGGATCTGTGAGAAATATTCACACATAACTCAGTGCTTAGGCAGTGGAAGGAAACAGTCAGACAAACAAGACATACCTGATAAAGTAAAACAATTTATTGTCTTGCAAAAACTGATTTTGCGGCTACTTCGTAGCCTGGTATAGTCCTTCTCGCTGCGTAGCTTGTTAGTTCCTTCGTCTGAGAAGGGTATGGGAAACCACGAGGAACGGCGGTCCGCGACGTACAGGAAATTCTGGGGTCAGCTTCTTCTGCAGTTCCATTCAGTCGAAAGTCGATAGTTCTTAGAGAATTTTTCTCTCAGATGGATAGGCATTGCCCAAAGGGTTTCCTTATAAGAAAGGAAGGATGTCGAGATATTTTCTCTGATAAGGTTGAGGCTGTTAGCCCAATGGGTCTCCAATACTCTGGAGAGATGGTCTCGATATAGCGAGACATGAGGGTGCCAATTGTTGGCCCCGCTGGTTGAATCTCGGCACGTGGATCTCCGAAGCTGTCCGTGCCAACCGAGCAAGCAAGTCCGTGCAAAAAAAAAAAAAGGCTAAAAAAAAAGGCGCGAGCCTCTTCCTGGCGTAAAGGCCCGCCTCAAGTCCAAGACGAGGTTCGGGTCTTCGGCCAATCAGGAGACCTTGTTATATCTGTAAATTTCCAACACACTGCCAAAGGAGCAACGAAAAAGTAATGGTTATCCATTACTTTTTTTTTTTAGAATAGGATAATCGTATTAATTATCGGTTACTCGAAAGTAATTATTTTATTTATTTTCTTATCAAGGGGAATTGAACGTGCTTCTGTCTGCCACTATAATAAATTTATAACTAAAGAACCTGATTCTACCTAGATCATTAATATTGATAAACAGACTGCAGTCCCTTCTTCTCCAAGGAATCTGCCACCCTATGCATTATTTTTAGGGAAGGCACATAATTAGAGTCCACCCGAGACAATTTATCTCGGTCCCAGGGCAGATCCACATAATATCTACCATTTTTCAAAACTATGGATTTCTTGAAGTCGTCAATTTTTTCTTCATCATAGGAAGATAAAGTTTCGCTCTCGTCGATTCCAATAGACTCGAGAGAGAGAAAATGTTCAATTCCGCGTTCAACAGAGGAATCCTCGAAAAATGGACCAAGTGGATCCGAATACGAATATACCGGACTTAAGGCACTGTCGATTAAGAACGACGAACATTTAGGCAAGGATTCAATAATTCGATTAAAGGGAGGGCACTCTTGCTTATCCTCCTTATAAATTACCGGCTTCAAAAAATGGTGCCCATAGCCGAAGGGAATGATTTCGTCAGAAATTCTCCATGCAGTCCCATTCAGACATTCAACCAAATGCGAATCCTTCAACTGCTGGATTAAATCCAAACCGACAAGGCCTTGTAGATCTCTACCGTTCAAATCCTCATAGCCATTACCGAGACGAAATCCTGCCTCCTTTATATTAGAGGTAATCTCATCAAATCTCGGCACTTGAAACTTGAGGTTAAGATTGTCCGCAAATAAGGCAGAGAAGGGAAAAGGTTTTTGAGACCCCAATCTAATGGAGACATTAAGTTCAAGAAGGTCCACCGGCCTGGTTCCTATGAGGGTGTTAACCGGCATTATCACGGGTTTCGGTACTAATTTTTCCCGAGGACACAATTTTTTTAAAATAGCCCGAGAGAAAAACGATTTTTGACTTCCAGAGTCCAAGATACAGTGGAATGAGACGGGACGCCGTTCACCTTTCATGGACACTTTAATAACTGGAAATATACAATTTTCCAGGTCTGACAGTGTAGTCTTTCCCACAAAGGACTCTAAGGCCTTAGGGCACATAACCGTGTAATGGTTTTTCAGTCCGCAAGTGTGGCAGGGATAGGGAAACCCTCGGTTTCCCTTACATTCTTGGTCAGAGTGACCACCCAGGCATCTGGAACAGATTCGTAGGTCCTTAGCTCGACGAACCTTTGATTCGTGGTTAGGATATTTTGGGCAGTCCTTAACGGCATGGTCTGCTGAATCACACAATTTGCAAACCCTTCTGCCTTCCCTAACGCTAGTCCGGGTATTTGTGGGATCCGTACCCTTTTTGGGATTGGAATTTTTATGGCTCGACAAATTGGGTCGAGTCTCAGATGAAGAAGAAGCAGAAAATGGCGGCTTGAGCGGGCCACTTTCCCGCCTTTTATCAACTAAAGGCGCCGCTTGCAAAAATTCAATAATGTCGAAAAGGTTGGACATAATTGCTAAAAGGGAAGGATAACGCTCCTTCGTTCGCGACATTAATTCCCTTCGAACGCTAACTGGGAATTTTCGGAACAGAATATGGGCCACCATTGACCCAGAAGTGGAATTTTCCGAAAAAAAATCTGTTCCAAAGGACTTGTCCAACTCAGATAAGTCAAGCTTTACTTGTTCTACACAAGTTTTAAGCTCATCCAATTTGGTTATTTGCACCGGTAGAGGAATTATTTCCTCAAAAATACGGTCCTTAATAAGGGAAGGATTCAGGAATTTTTGCTTTAAGCTATCCAATGCAAATGTGTAGTTCTCGGGGGAAACATCCAAATTAGAAATTAAATCGAAGGCTTTCCCCTTCAACTTCGACTTGAGAATCAACATCTTGTCAGCATTTCCCAAGTTGGCTGTGCAGAATTCGAACCTTCTGAGAAATGTCCGAAATTCGAATTTATCGGCCGAAGGAGACCCGCAGAAGTTAGGGCACTCCAATTCCAATTTTAAATGTTGAAGAGAGGCAGGTTTTATATTTTTGCCGCTCTCTCGACTAGATTTTAGCTCAAATAATGTTTCCCTAATAGAGGAAAAAAAATTTTCGGAGTCATTACAAAATGACACCCGTTCCTCTTCGGGAGACTTTAAAATGATTTGGTCAAACAAATTATCCAACTCCCTCAGCCAACTCAGGATATCCTTCTCTCTTGCCTCAATGGTCGATAGAGAGGAATTACTATCCTTGAGCCAGCTTACCGTACATTGGATACGAAATTTCTTTGCTTCGATCTTATCAGTCCATTCCCTCAAGGCCGCCATTGTGTCGCCCGAAAGGATACCAGGATAAGATACGACGCGAAGAGAGAAGAGAGAGGAATGGTTACTGCTCAGTCAGTCAAAGGGAGGTAACTTTCCCCTTCCTCCACCAATTGGCAAACGAAAACTAATAATTAGGGGGAGAAAAAAAAATTTTTTTTTTGTAGCAGACAGGAAGCAATTCAATATATATATAGCTGAAGAATAGCTAAAAAAAATCACACAAATAACTATTCTGGAAGGGAATTATTAATTTGCAATCAGTTATTTAAACGTTAAACCAAAATTTACAACAGATTTTATGCAATAAGGTTATAGAATGTAGCAAATTGTAGCTAAAATATCACATTTTTTTCAATAAAAGCTATAACTCAGCTTATTCCTTGCAATTAAGGCTATTTAAACGTTAAATTACATTCAGCAAGTTTTTTGCAATAAAAGCTATGACTTAGCTTAAAAAATCAATCAGTTTTTGCAATAAAAGCTATGTGAGAAATATTCACACATAACTCAGTGCTTAGGCAGTGGAAGGAAACAGTCAGACAAACAAGACATACCTGATAAAGTAAAACAATTTATTGTCTTGCAAAAACTGATTTTGCGGCTACTTCGTAGCCTGGTATAGTCCTTCTCGCTGCGTAGCTTGTTAGTTCCTTCGTCTGAGAAGGGTATGGGAAACCACGAGGAACGGCGGTCCGCGACGTACAGGAAATTCTGGGGTCAGCTTCTTCTGCAGTTCCATTCGGTCGAAAGTCGATAGTTCTTAGAGAATTTTTCTCTCAGATGGATAGGCATTGCCCAAAGGGTTTCCTTATAAGAAAGGAAGGATGTCGAGATATTTTCTCTGATAAGGTTGAGGCTGTTAGCCCAATGGGTCTCCAATACTCTGGAGAGATGGTCTCGATATAGCGAGACATGAGGGTGCCAATTGTTGGCCCCGCTGGTTGAATCTCGGCACGTGGATCTCCGAAGCTGTCCGTGCCAACCGAGCAAGCAAGTCCGTGCAAAAAAAAAAAAAGGCTAAAAAAAAAGGCGCGAGCCTCTTCCTGGCGTAAAGGCCCGCCTCAAGTCCAAGACGAGGTTCGGGTCTTCGGTCAATCAGGAGACCTGTTATATCTGTAAATTTCCAACAGATCACACATTAATTTTTTTTCAGTTTTATTTTTTTTCAGTGGTTTATGCTCAGTTCTTTCATAGCGATTTCTTTTGCTACCCTCTGTAAAAGGTCCTGCATTTTACTTTCCGTGTCTGCTATCAACACTGTGTCATCCACGTATCTTATATTGTTGCGATTGTGGCCGCCAATGACGAATACCGAAAAGGCTTTTATATCTCTCATAATTGCTTCGCTGTAGGAGTTGAAAGTATCAGGCGAGAAAACATCCTTTTTCTTACGTTTTTTTTCTACTTTTGCATACCTGCTGAGTTCACTTCCTATACGTACACAACTCTACGTTGCAAATCTTGTTTATCATAACGCATTTCCAAAAATGTCAAGTCTTTGTGTCATAATTAGTCGGACGCCTCTGCGGGAGGTTAGGTAGAAAATATATAACGAAATTTAAGTTTAAGATCTTCATCATCATTTGCACAGATTCTCAAGACTTTTTCTCTGCAGATTTCAAAATTTTAATATCTTTACTTATTTTGTAGATGTATATGAGATTAGACGATGAAATCTAGGGTGATCGTTCCGCATAAGCTCAAAATCGCTTCACTCTAAACGATCCGAAAATCTTGTTCTCTTTTGAATGACCTGTAGATAGTATGTAAATTTATATTCGGGATTTTGTAGCTAGACAGAAAAAAATAATTGGAATTTGATAGCTTGCAGGAAAGTGAAAAGCTCGTTGATAAATATATCTGAAATATTTTGATTGTATTTCCTTGAAAACTTATAGACGTTAGTAATTTTCTACAGCGTAATCTATTTATCTACACTCTTTGATTTTATCTGAGTAGGACAGGAATATCCGCATATACGGCCGAATACTGATATTAATTCAATTAACGTAAAAAAAAATTAATTGTATTACATTGACACTATATTTAATTACATTACAATTTATTAAAATGACACCAAATTTAGTTATATCACTAGATTCAGTTGCAATAAATCTTACTCAAGTGACAACACATTTACTTGCATTAAAATAAAATGACACCAAATTTAATTATAACACTAAATGTAATTACATTAAAATTTATGATAGGGATACAAAATTTAATTGCATTAAAATTTATTAGAGTCACATGAAAATATAGTAAAGTGGGACCTATTTTAATTATGACAGTAAATTTAATTGCATTTAATATTATTAAACAGATCATCATATTTAATTATGAGGCCATAGTTAATTGCATTAAAATGAATCTATGTATATGCTCTGTGCTTCTCCCTATTAATTACACTGAAAACTTATTTTCTAAATTTTAAAAAATGGCGACATATACAATTAGTCAATGGCCATGCATGATAAACGCTTGGATGATCCTGTCTTTTTCGAGATATGACATAAATGGAAGAAAATTTTTCCGTAGTAGGTTAATATTATTTTCTGCAGTAGACTGGCAGCCAACTAAGTCTGTAGAATGTAATCTTTCCTGCTATTCAACTCATACTTAGAGGGAGAATTAATATCTTTCCCAAGGCTAAGTTCGTAAGCGAACTCAAGAAGAATTCTAACTTGGCTCACTGATTTCTCATTCCAGATCGAAATCAGGGCACGACAGGGCACATCCATATTAATATACAAGTTGAAAGAACAATGAATAGTTCTAATTATCAGCCGAAGATCTTGGCTATCCTCATATTGGATATAACTCAAAACGATTGAAGATATGTAACTATTGATAAACATGCTGTTGATGTTTACTGCATGACTAATAAAAGCTAATTGGCATTGTTTATATTAGTATAAACATATCAATAATCATGTCGGTTGGTACATAGACGGATGTACTAATAAAATAAAGTACAAAAGCAGAAAATCAATAAAGGAATGGCTAGAATAAAAAAGTATCAACAAAATGGCCACAAACAGAAATAATATTTGCCACTTTGGCGGGAAGTAGGCAATGAAAATAAAAAATGATTTCCCATAAGGAAAAACCAATGATTTGCTCTTTCAGTACAGCAAGGTCACCTATTGTAGTCACAAGACAGAGGCAATCGATAATCGCTAATAAAACATATTTAGTTCAGCGACCTCACAACTTAGACGGAGCGGAAAAATTATTCGGTCTAATAATGAGACCTTTCAAAGCCTATAAGCCTTGGTCAGATTTGGTAAGTGGGAATGGGTGGGACAACACAATTTTAGAACTTGAGATTGGCGAAGTATTTGACGTGTGCAGAATTGTGAACGCCCATTACAAAAATGTTATACATCGCTAAAGAAAAGTGCTTTCCCGTGGAAATATGTTCAGTTCATCATTAGTTACTCTATGTAGTGACATGTTTGTATTTTTTCCTAAGTCGATTTTTGCTGAATAGTGCTAGTTTTATGCATCTTATAGATATTTTTATATAATACCAAACGTTGACATTAATGTCATTTGCAAGATCCTTGATGAATTATATTCAGTAAAGATTAGGATAATTCTAAAATGATCAAAATCTTTCTACAACTAAATATGTCAAAAGGGCGCACTGATTTAATAATTTTATTATAAAATTCCAAGTACGGCAGCTCACATTTAACAGATCCTTTTTCTGTTTTGGCCAGTATCTATTCAAGTCATGTTTTGTCAAGACATCATTTTCACTCTCCGAGGAAACAAAGAAAATAAACGAGACACACAAGAAGTATCCTTTAGTAGTTATGTCCGATCGAGAATTTTATACGGATGGATGTTATCATAACATGGAAAAAATCGAAGTTACTCGATGTAGATTTTTAGAGAGTAAGAAGCATTGCGTATGCGGATAGATACTACATTTAACACTACATTTTAACAGGTTAAAGGTCTAAGGATTGGGGATGCATTTACTAAGGGGCCGAGTTCCACAAAACAAGAGTACTTTACAAGTATTGTTACATTCGGATAACAAGATCTTCGAAAACTCTAATATTTCATTACAGTGACTTCCAGAGAAATGGAAAAGAATATATATATATATATATATATATATATTGTCACTGTCTTCGGCGGCCATCCGCCACGGTAGGGATGGACTTATATTTTCAATTCAATTATCTTTATTGTTAATAGCTTAAATGTTCTATGTTTACTGTGTGTTAATATTTACTCTTTGATAATGGCTTATGTGAGCCGAAAGCTTAGACCCGATAAAAAATTCAACAAATACTGTGATTTTTTGTTGTCTTTCAACGACATCACCATCAAGTATATCAGACGGTATGAACGGATCCTACACAAAATTAATAGACAAAACTTGTTTATATTATTCAATGAAACCTGCATTAATGAAAAAATGCTGCCAAAATACACACAATATATATATATATATATATATATATATATATATATATATATAGTATTGTAGCTAAGTGGTTGAACTCGTAGGTTTATTAACCTTTTGTTCATGCATTTACTTTTATAAAGAGTGCTCGATACAAATGTAGAGCGTTAGACTGTAATGGTTGTTACAATGTTTTTAAATTCATACTATCTCTACACAAAAATTTTTCATGTTTCGAAGCCAGCCCATTATGTTTTTGACTTCTTCCTCAGGTGATTTTTTAATGGGCTGGCTTCGAAACATGAAAAATATTTGTGTAGTGATACTATGAATTTAAGAACATTGTAACAACCATTACAATATATATATATATATAAAAAAACCGTTTTTCAAAAAAACCGTCCGCGTATATACGCGGAAGAAAAAATGGATCTAAAAAAAAGAGATAAGCACGTGAACATCAGTCAAAGTACGTAACCCAAAGAAAAAGCCGAGACGAGTAATCTATAACAAAAAAGCTGTCAATTCGTAAGCAGAGCAGACAAAATAGTGATGGGTATATTTTTAAGAGAACCTCCTAAATCAACTCGCTCCTTGTTATGAGATTGTAACAGTGCTCAATAGTACTACCTAGAGCTAAGATACATGTAAACTTATCACTATACTCTTATCGAAAAAACCTCCGGGTATATACGCGGAAGGAATATATATATATATATATATATATATATATATATATATATATTTGTTGCTACACACACTCGTTGCCTGACTTATATTTCTAAACATTTAAAATCATTAGACCCTAAGCAAGACAAAACCCTGCTAAGAGGAAAATGTTACTGACTGTTAAAGAACAGGAATTAGGAAGATATCAATTGACGATTTACATTTCAACATATATATATATATATATATATATATATATATATATATATATATATATATATATATTCATGGTACTACATTGGTAGCAAGGTTCCACTCTTTCCAACAAAAAAATTAAGTTTAACTTCGTCTTCTACTCAAATAGTGTCTTATCTCGCACTAAACGTTTGTAGAACTCTTTTCTGTTTTCTTGCTTCCCTGATAGCTACAATCTTCATATTCACGAATCTTCAATCGTTCTACATCTCGACCATATTCAAACAAAATGCGTGACAATTTCACACCAAAAACTCTATTTTCGTCAACTGCGGTAGATTCTTCTACTTTCACATGCTATGAATGTTTTGAATATCTTAGCTTCAGTTATTTGGCTAACCACAGAAGAGGTGAACAAAAACTTCAAGTCTTGAGATTACAAAAAAAAACTGAAATTGAGACATTCATAAAAGAAAAGTTTCGCTTTAGATAGAAAAATCTAACGCATTGAACAAAAAAACGCGTGTAGAACCTCGTATATATGACAATAAAGATGAGAATATCATTTCAAGCAATATAAACAGTGTAAATGATTGACATTGTAATTTAATTTTTGAGGATCAAATTTGACCGGAAAGCAGGATGCCGGAAGAGGAATCATCAAGGAAGAAATCTGATAGAAGAAACTTTTAGCATAGAACCTACGATCGCATCGAAGTACTAGTTGCGTATCTTGGACTGCTTTTACATTTGTAAAGAAGAGGAAACAAAGATGATTATTCATTATAAAGATTACCATGAATATATTTATAGTAAAGGCAATGAGAAGTTAAATTACGGCGTTGAGGAAATGAATGATGCCTAGATGCCATGTCCGGACCAAATATATTGCATTTTGTTCCTTGTAATTTTTGGAAAATATCTAAAAATATTGAAGTCGCAAAGTACCATTACTGCCATTAAGAAACGCCCAAGTCTGAGGAAAACTTTCACAGATCATATTTCTTAAGGTTGCCAAGTTTCAAATGTCTTTAAGGAAGATGAACCTGGGCATGACGGTAAATTGCATCCGGCAGCAAAGCCTCCGATTGGGAGGTCTTGAAGAGCATGGAAGCAGCTCTTAATTTCTGTCGGAGTGGTAGCGCCTGTAATGGTCGCAGCTATGGGCAAATCGTTAACCCTAAAACTGGGGTCATAACACTATGAAAGTAAAAACATAGACTTTTATAGAAACATATGCATAAAAATAAACTTTTATAGAACAAAATTATGTTTTTGATGAAAATATATTACTAACCATAGATTTTTAAGACAAACTTACTAGCATAACACATTTTTGAAGTAAACGAATTCTCAGCAAAATATTTTTAAATATAAAACCAGAAGACATTTTCAGTTTTCTAATATAAAAAAAAGAATAAAAACAAAATACTACATTAAAATTTGACTAAATCAACCTTCTCACTATAACCGAACATTTAAAAAGACAACATTACGACCCCTATCTTTTTGGCATTAAATAACCCACAAAGGTTGATTTGCCGTTAAATAAAGTCAAACGTTTGAAACATCTTCAAGGAAGAACTAAATGTTTGTTGGTGAGCATGTTTGTTACAATTATGACGTTGAAGGTTCAATATTAGTGCTGTAATGTAAGTGTAATAATTTTAAAATTTTTATTTTACAATTCTATGACTGTAGCTTTGTTTGGATTCTTATAATTTAAATATATTCTTAATGCCTATTCTAGAACAATCGTTGAGGTAGGGTAAAGGTTATCTGTGCTAAAATTGTATCAGCGAACCGAGTGCAAATAGTGATTTTTAGCAATGTACGAATCTCGTAGGAGATGCCATTAAACCATTTTTTATCACATCCAGTTATAATTTAAATGTTAGAGTAGGCTCTTTAATTTTGAATGACAGACAGAATAAGAGAATGGCCACTCTAATTGAAATGAAGTCGTAGACAAAGCAATGGAAAACCACTTCAATACGTTTTTCAAGACGCCGTGGAAATTCAAAGATATCATAGCAAAAATTATCTGTGCAAAGTTAGGTTTGCCCTCGGCATGAAGAGGTATGACAGTATTAATAAATCTGAAGTTATTTGCGATTTTATTGATTGTTTGCCGTTTTAAATTTATACTTCTAAAACTGTTAAAAGTCATTTCATAATTAGATTTGTCGAGTGACTTTAAATTCACTTGAATCATAAGTAATTTCGTCTTCGAAACCCTACTCTAATATATGTGCATTGTGGTGCAGTGGATATCGACCAAAAAGAACAATTCTGGGGGCCGAGTTCGAATTCCTTCTGAATTTCTTGCATTCACGTACCCACAAATACCTTTGAGAAAGATATTAATCTGTATCTTACCTCCAGTTATGGGTTAAATAAAAAGACAGACAGGGTTCTATATCCTTAGCTTGTAGGCAATCTACCGCAGAAAGCAATGGCAAACAGCTGCGGGATAATTATTTGCCCAGTCAATCATGTCTCTTTCAAGACCTAATCACCCAAAGCGTGTATCACGTATTTCACTTAACTGACTGACTGTCTATAATAGTTGAAAACATGAATAACACTTCTACTGGATTTTATAAAATGGGGGATCAGTTTTATATTGTCATGAAGTAATAAACTGATACCCCAATAATTAATACTTAATAATATAATACATCTTTTCCCAATCTAGCTATAAGTCAAATAACAGGACAAATTGCCTGGGAATCAGTCTACTGCAGAAAGCAGTGGCAATCTACTGCGGGATAATCTTCTGACAAGTCAGTCATGTCTCTTTCCAGACATGATCGCCCAAAGCATGTATCCCATATGACACTTAACTGACTGATTCTAATATATGGATATGCGTCTTGATGCAGTGGCTATGCGTTCAGAACGAGACATCGAAGAGCCGAATTTGAATTCTTTGCATTAACTTATGCGCAAATACATCCGGAAAAAGTATCAATCCATCTCTTTGTCCTCAAGGTATCTGTTATATAACTATCAAATTACCCAAAAACTTTTCTCGTGATATTTACTAGAAATGTGAGCTGTATCTT